>JAPUBX010002205.1:0-18647 GCA_028672205.1 Proteocephalus fallax | reverse complement strand
ACGCGACCACCTCCAAACCCACGGACGCGACCACCTCCAAACACACGGACGCGACCACCTCCAAACCCACGGACGCGACCACCTCCAAACCCACGGACGCGACCACCTCCAAACACACGGACGCGACCACCTCCAAACCCACGGACGCGACCACCTCCAAACCCACGGACGCGACCACCTCCAAACACACGGACGCGACCACCTCCAAACACACGGACGCGACCACCTCCAAACCCACGGACGCGACCACCTCCAAACCCACGGACGCGACCACCTCCAAACCCACGGACGCGACCACCTCCAAACCCACGGACGCGACCACCTCCAAACCCACGGACGCGACCACCTCCAAACACACGGACGCGACCACCTCCAAACACACGGACGCGACCACCGCAAAACCCACGGACGCGACCACCTCCAAACACACGGACGCGACCACCTCCAAACCCACGGACGCGACCACCTCAAAACCAACGGACGCGACTACTTCCAAACCCACGGACGCGACCACCTCCAAACACACGGACGCGACCACCTCCAAACACACGGACGCGACCACCTCCAAACCCACGGACGCGACCACCTCCAAACCCACGGACGCGACCACCTCCAAACCCACGGACGCGACCACCTCCAAACCAACGGACGCGACCACCTCCAAACCCACGGACGCGACCACCTCCAAACACACGGACGCGACCACCTCCAAACACACGGACGCGACCACCTCCAAACACACGGACGCGACCACCGCAAAACCCACGGACGCGACCACCTCCAAACCACACGGACGCGACCACCTCCAAAACCCACGGACGCGACCACCTCCAAACACACGGACGCGACTACTTCAAAACCCACGAACGCGACCACCTCCAAACCAACGGACGCGACAACCTCAAAACCCACGGAAGCGACCACTTCCAAACTAACGGACGCGACCTCCTTTAAACTCTCGGAAGCGACCACTTCAAAACCCACGGACGCGACCACCTCTAGTGCCTCGTCGATTAAACTGTCCTTTGGGCTTTCTCTCGTCGTCCTGATTGGCTCGCTTGTCGCCATGTAAGAAGAAGTTGACGAAAAAACTGACGAGACTCCGGATTCCGTCTTTTTATCCACATAGTCGTTTGCCCTTTTAGTGACCCTTTAATAAACCTTATTTCTCGTAAACTGTCTTCTTTGGATTGCTTTGTATTGGTGCGTAAAAACGAATAGCCTTAGTAGATCCTTTTCTACGGCACGTGCGAGTCCAGCCTTAATCTCAATTTTCGGAACGACACACGTGGCTGTTGATTACAAAACCCCGATATCGCAACCGCCTCTTTGCCTAGTTAGTAAGTTTACTAAAGCGCAAATCGATTGCCAGGACTTTAGGGCTGGGGATTGTGAAATCAGAATGGCCGACTAACCGAGGAAGCGGGCACTTGCTTTCATCGAAACCCTTTTCTGAAATTCTTGAAACTTTCACTTATATCTGCAAATATAAGGTAAAATATGTTTTGCCCTAAGAGGCAGAATTTGTTTCCCTGAATGCTTTAGAAATTTGTAAGGATAGAGAAGCAGCGCTCTCAATCGCATGCTTATTCATTGAGTCTGAACTTTTTTGATAATTTTGATAGATTAGGTTTTGACACCGGTTCCCTTTTCTTACCCTTATAAACCACATTTGAGGCGGACTGGTTTGAATACACGTGAGTCTTGCTGCAGGAAATTGGGGTTCCAGATGTTATGTTAACCTTGAGATGATGCACAGCAATATTGTTTTTCAATTTTATAGCTTCGAGAATTCGCAGAATCTCGAAAAAGCGGTTCCCTAAGTCTTTTCAGCACTTAACCCTGGCGATTTTCAATTGAATTTCGCCATGACTGCTTGCATCTTTGTGTGAGAGATAACCACTGCCTCTGTTAAGTTTGCGGGGGGGGGGGGTGGTGAAATTGCGAGGAAGTTTTATGCGTTGTTTTGCAAGGGGTGGTCACGTGGATTTGTTAAGGCACAACAGGATACAATCTTCAAGTTATTAACGAGTCTGGATACGCCCTGTTTCAATATATATCAATACAAACGAAACTGTAAAATTATTTTTTGTATCCTGCTTTGCCTGTTTAATTGTTCTGTAGAGAAGACAAAACTGTTGTAGTGTTGTTGGCGCCTAACAAAGCCTTTGTACATTATTCGTATTGATGAACCAATAAAAGAGAGACGAGAGGCCCTAGGACCGAAATATAACCAATGAGGGAATAGGTGGGGTAAGTCACTCAAACGCCGTGTTTCGGTCTCAGACGTCTTTTCTATGGAGTGTTTGCCGAAAGACCCGTCATATCTGAGGTGGATACAATTCGGCTTTGATCTTTTAGTTAAAAACATTCACATTTCGGGTAAGACGAATGGGAGAATTCAATTCAACATATCCGAAAGACTCGGTCTAAGGTTGACCATGGTTCGTTTCCGCTAGGCTGATTCATGACAACTCACTTTAACGAAATAACAGCACGGAACGTTATGAAAAACAAAACGCGACACCATACGAGAAAAAAATTATTCGTTTTAGGTCCCACAAGTAATGCACCACATACGTTTCCACCACATTATAAAAATCTTACATTTCTCAAAGATAGATTCTCACCAATATCGCCGTTAAGGTTGTTATCATTAAGAATAAGCGGAGTTCGAAGAAGGTTTTGCTTGAATTAGATGCGTCCGTGTTATTGTAGGATAAAGGGCCTTGTTTTCTAAATTAAAGGTTTGAATAGAATAAGCACCATGCGCAGTCTCTTAATAGCCGACCGAGTTGGCTGTGGCAGTAGTGTTAGTTGTGCAATTATTATTTTATGTTGGTATTCCGGTGTTAAAGCACTGGCATTCTTGTATTATTAAACGAGACGCGACCAATCACAGCGAATCGCTGGTAATCTCGAAGTTAATATCCGCCATTTGCGATTCTAAAGAATAAATGCTGCTGTACGACATTTTGCGCGAACCGGTTCGTCAAGACAATGCTGCCATATAGCCAATGCTTTTCGATGGATAATTCTGCCTGTTAAATCAGGTGGTTTTCATTTCCGAATATCTATACGATTTATTGACGGAGCTGTTTAAATACAGACGATTAACAGTCCTAAACGTCCTTAGATTCAACACTACTTTTTCTTCGCAGTAGTTGATTCTGCGCATTCCTATTGAAAGATGATCTTGGAAATTCAATTAAGAAGATAAATGGAAGCAACATGCCCTCTTTTATTCCTTTTTTTAGTTTAGGAGTAGACAGAGTAGTTGCCGGTTAGTGAACATGAAGCAGAAAGAGGGTGTGCAGGTTGATGAAGGCGAAGCAGAGAGAGTGTTGAAAGGTTGGTAAAGCCGAAGCAGAGAGAGTTGTAGCCGGTTGGTGAAGAGGAAGCAAAACAATGGTTGGCAGGTTGTAAAGAGGATTCAGAGAAACTGTCGGCAGGTTGGTGAAGGCGAAAAAGAGAAAAGGTTTGCGAGTTGTTGACGAGAAGTTAGAGAGAGGGTGGGCAAGTTGTTTATCAGGAGGATGAGAGATGGTCGGATTTTGAGAGAGTGTTGGAAGGTAAGTGAAGGCCAAGCAGAAAGAGCTGTCGCCGGTTTGTGAAGATGAGGCCGAAAGAGGGTTGGCCCTTTTGTAAGGTGCCTTCTTATTTCTTTCAGGCGCTGTTGTCGTTGAAACAACGCAGACTGTGTTGAACAGAAAGGGAAAGCATTTTAAGACCATTTGCATCTTACTATTTCCCTCTATTTGCACGACCTTCCAAAAACAATTCGACGCCGCTTTCAAACACGATACATACACTGGAATAAAGAAGGGCCAAAACACGGCGGTCAAAATAAACTTGTGGCGCAGTGAATTTCTCATATTGCAATAATACAAACCCGCTGTGAATATATGCCTACCCAGTAGAACATCAGCAAATAAATTTCTGGTTATTCGAATTTTGGTTATTTTTACGTGTAAAGGACTGGATCGCAATACAATTTCCTCTGATCCTTCTCCTACTCTTCGAGGTGGCGGTTACATATTGAAGGACAACGGATGCATTCGCTCATAATTAATAGCAGTTATTGGATTTTCTACGCGTATTTCGATATAGCTGTGGCCTCTGAAATGTTATTTAAAATTTTCTAATCGCATTTGATTGTTTAAAAAAGAGTTTTCAGTGGAACCTTGTTGACTGATGGATAATGTTGTGATTTAATAGCAATTAAAATGTTCGCATTTACTTCTAAGCCAATCGATATCGTAAGCTCAATATTTGCCTTAAAAAGGGGTTCCAGCTTAGTTACACGTCCCCGCAGCTTGCTACGTAGCGCATCGATCGCTTCTTGGCGCACTTCGCAACTGCTTCTTGGGCATACACATCAACCATTCTTCAAGAGCATCGACAATTTATGTGCATGTCGAAAGAAATAACCTCCCTCCCTTTTATCTTTGCTTACAGGTTTTTCATAAGCAGCCGAAGGGAACTAGCAACAATTCGAATTGTAAATTGAATGTGCCCGACGATCACCTGAAAAGTTAATTTTAGATTCTGTTATTTGTTTCAAACGACTCAGAATTACGAATATTAGGATTTTTAATTTTTTTATATTTTCAGTTTTTTGTAATAAAAAAACGCTTCATAATTCGTTCATTTTATCGTCAAATTTCGCTAGTCGTGATGTCTTTATTCTTTCCCACACAATAAGAATAAGAATTTATCAAGTTTCTTCGAGTTCGACTGGTAAATGTCTGAAATATAAGACGCTGTGTGGAACAGAACAGATTCTAGAAGGGAAGATCCGCGTAAAGTTTATCTGAACAAATACACGGAACAGATTGACATTTATTTTACTAAAAGTGACTCTGAACGTTGTCGATATTTCTTGGGAAATAGAGATTTCCTTTATTTTTTAAATTTTATTATTTGTTTTACGACGATGAAAAATCTGCCCAAAAAAACCGTGGGGTGAGTAGGATAGAATCACCTTTTCGTTGAAGATGATGGTGATGAGATGATGCAAAAACAGGGCGTGATCCGAGTGGGAAATTATTTGAAGATTCTTCGTGCGTTGATGCAACGTTTCAGGACCAATTTAAATGCCGTGTTGTTTAAGCGGTGAGCCATCTCGTCTTATTTTGGAGGCAAAAAAGGCATTTAACTACGAAGGATCAAATACGTGTGCCTCGTCGTATTAGGTAAAGTGTAATTAATCGGTCGAAAATCTCGCTACGAAATGTATGCTTTTCTAGGAGCGACTTATCGTTTCGGGTGGGAACATTAATTATAAATTTCTGCACTCGGTCGAAATGCTGAAGCCCCCATTGGTATTCGGCGACCTTGGACAGTAGAACGAGCTGGCCCCGATTCGCGAAACCTTCGCGCCAATTTGCCTCACAGTCTTCCAGAATGGTCTTCTTGCTTTCGGTATGTCGATGTCGAGATGAAATATATTGCAATTCTTACGGAGTTTTGATCGAACATTGTTTTGGCCACTTAAAGAGGAAACGCAAATGGAGGAATTTTTCCATGACGAAAACGGTGGCAACAACGACCAGGGAACGGGTCATTTCTTTTAGTTTTTCGTCGCTTCAATCAACCTTTTTGGTTTTCACTTTAGAGCATATCTGAAGTGTATCCAGCGGTTCAACAAACCGCCTAAAATTAAATTATCCCACCAAAACCCCGAGACCAAATGTTCTCGTTTTTCAACCGAAGTGACTCCTCTTTATTCCCTGCAGAATGACGGAGAGCGCTTGAAGTACTTTACTTGGCGACGAATCGGCGATCTACCAGATGTTCTCAGTAAACTGTGCGTTACTGATTACGTAAGACTGCACCGAATTGTATTAGAGACTGTGTTAAACAGAACAGATTCTAGAATGGGCGATACGCGTCAACTTTAGCTGTACATAAAAACGGTGCAGTAGAAACAGGTTGTCATCCGATTTGCAAATGATTCGAAGATTCTGCGTGCGTCGATGCCACGTAAACTCACCCAAGGTGCACAACCTGCCTCGCAGTTTTGCAACTTTACTGTACCCACAGACACCGGCACGCAATTCACTTATTCTATCACTAGCACACTCTCGTAAATATTGAACCAACAGAATTTGCAGAGCGCCAATTAAATGCCACTATGGTGGGTTTTGAGCATAGGTATTGGTTGAAATGATCATAGAAATTGAGTAAATACACGAAATGTCACCAGAATGTCATTAATCGGGATCCGATGATCATGAAGACAATAATATTCGCACAATTGTTCTGTAAGTTGCGAATATTATGGACACCAACTAACCGCTGATCTGTTTTTTAGGTATATGTGGCTGTGCATTGTGTAGCAAAGTCAAGATTATTATTATTTTCTAATAACACTTCTTCTTTCACAGCTACGATACCTTAAAAACAGATCACAGTGAGTTGGTGTCCATAAAAGTCGCAACTTACAAAACAATTGTGCGAATATTATTGTCTTCATGATCGTCGGATCCCGATCAATGACATTCCGGTGAAACAATGGGTATTTATACATTTTTTATGATCATTTCAACCAATACTCAAAACCCACCAATAGTGGAATTTAATTGGCGCGTTTTCGTCGAATTTACACACGAAACGAAATATTCTCAAGTACCGCAAATTATGTTTGGTTTATGCTATGGAATGGTTTAGCGCATAAGATTGTATTATGGACATTTACTCGGAATATCTCTCCTTAAGGGATTCACGCGTTTCTATTGTTGCCGATAACATGGACCGTCTGCCACAAGATGGCAGATAAAAGTATTTGTGTTTGTACTTGAGAAATGTGAAATCAACGCCGGTTTCTTTTCAAGCCCATGTACGTCTTTTAATGAGTGTTCATCGATAGGGGAACTAGTTTTTGCAATCGGCTAAGTACCCTTTATACTTTTCCATGCGGCAATGTGCTTCTAGAAGGTACTTCGATAATAGAACACACATCCTAATTCAGTGCCACAGACATGTCATTCAGGTCAGCCGATATCGGGGGAAAGACAAGAGATCCACTTGCAAAAACATCTGCATTTCAGAAAATATAAATAAATTTGAGTGGCTTTAATGTTTTGTCGAACGTGTGATGAAAGGTTATTGGATGCCCTTAATGCGTATTCCTTACAACAAAAAACGAGTTACGCAGGGGTCGACGGTAATACGAGTTGCAGTTGAAAAGAAAGGATCATGAAGAACGCTTCATTGCATTTGGCTTAGCAGAAGAACTCAACAAACGATTATTGTCAATTTCAGCGATAATAGGTGAAATCTCGCCATGACAAATTTAATCAGCAACGGCTTGGAGCCACCATCTATGGGTTCCTGCTTATCGGGGCATATCTTTCGAGTTCGTTTATCTGGAAAGTTAATCGAAAAACGTTTATTTACAAAAACGTGGGTTTCCTGATCCGTGACACTGAAAACACGAATGCAGAAAGGTTCGATCGCCGTAAAAAACATAAATTAAACATCTTTTCCAACCAATTAGTCATATAATTTATATCATAATATGATATCAAATTCAATTTTAAGGAAAATTGTTTAACCGGTGAAGACAATTGTCTTTATGCGGTTGATGCCCGCGGTAAAACTGATTCAATTGTCAAAGTCCTTCTACTGCTTCTCTTTAACCATCTCACTTAAGAAGTACGATGATAAGCGATGAGTTGGGTCGTCAAGTACACCATACTCTACACTTTTATCAAAATTCAAAGTCCGATATCGATATGTCCTTTTGTTGTGTCATTTCCTGGTTTGTTTCAAAATTATCGGTTCTACAATATCCCAAGTTGCAGTGGAGCAGTTCTTATGAGCTACGTTGCAATATGCGGTCAGGTGCAATTGATCTGGCATCAAAGCTCACACAATTCCAAAGAGATTATAAACCCCGTCTGTGCAATCCAGAAAAAACAAGACGGCCTACGCAGGACAAGTTACGAAAATAGTGTTATTGTGATATCGTTACAAAATTAATTATTGGTTAATCAGGAGGAACTAGAAATCTAGACTTCTCCCAAGGATGGTTTAAAACAAAACCAGTAAATTTGATTGGTGGGTAAAAACGAATGGCCTCAGTAGATCCCTTTGTGGGGCGCGTGCGAGTCTCACCTAAATCTCAATTTTTGGAACGACACACGTGGGTGCTGATTACAATACCCCGATATCGCTACCGAGTCTCTGCCAATTAAGTCAGTTTACTAAATAGCGTGCCGATTGCCAGGACTGTTGTGCTGGGGATTGTGAAATCAGTATAGCCGACTTACCAAGTAAGATGACAGTTACTTTCGTCGAAAACCAATTCTGACATTCTCGAAACCTTCACTAATATCTGCAAATATAAGGGGAAATATTGGTTGCTTTAAGATGCAGAATTGGTTTTTCCTGAATGCTTAATAAATTTGTTACGATGGAGAAGCAGCGCTCTCAATCGCAGCTTTGGCCCCGACTAAACATTCAAGCGGTGTCATGCTTATTCATTGATTCTGAAACGTATTGATAATGTTAATAGCGTTTGTCTTGACACGGTTTGCATTTTCTAGAACGCATTTTTGGCGCAATGCTTTGAATACACCGGGGTCTTGCTGTTCTAGTTGGGGTTCTCTGTTGTGATGTTTACGTTGAAATAACTCCCAGCCATATTGTTTTTTAATTTCATGGATTTGAGAATTCGCAGAATCTCTATACAATTCTATCAAATGAAGGTATTAAAAAGCCCGTTTGGCTTAAATGAGCCAATTCGACTACGGGAACGCGTCCAACCACTACACAGATAAGCGCTCAAAGGCAGCAAGATATAACAACATGGCAGGCTTTCAACATAGCAGAGAAAGAAAAATCCGTATTACAGCATCTGGCTGTAATAAACACGAAAAGGGACTCGTTTATGACAATGGATTTAGAGATGCAACGGAAACTACCAATTATCATAAACAAAGAAAATAGATTCATAAAAATTCTACTTCTAGATTGAGAAAGGCGTCCAACCAGTACCCAGATAAGCGCTCAAAGACGACCAGGTATTTCTAAGCTAATAAATAGCAGCCTTGGTATAATACACTTCGATTGCATAAATCTGACTGTATTCCAAAGAAATGCATATTTTCGTGAAATTTGGGATTTTAAAAACCAGACAGCATTTTCAGACTATCAACATTTTACTATTATATTCTCTCGATTTGCATGACCTGCCAAAGACAATTTGACGCCAGCTTTCATACACGATACTTACACTGGAATAAAGTAGGGCCAAAACACGGCGGTCAAAATACACTTGTACCGCAGTAAATCTTGAGGTTATTTTTTTACAAAATAACGTTTTGATCTATTCTAGAGTTTATTTTGTGTGATTTCTCATATTGCAATGCTACATACCCGCAATGAATATATGCCAACCAAATGGCACCTCAGCAAAATAATTTCTGGGAATTCGACATTTTGTTTATTTTTACGTGTATAGGATTGGATCTCGACAAACGTTCCTCTGGTTCTCCTCCTACTCTTAGATGTGGCGGTTAAATATTGAAGGAAAACAGTTGCATTAGCCCATATTTCAAAGCAGCTGTTTGATTATCTACGCGTATCCCGTTATAGCTGTGGCCTCTGAAATGAGAGTGTTAAAATATATTTCCCGCATTTGATTCAATAAAAGCCGAAGATTCTGAATTTTTTCAATTGAAATATTTGTATTTACTTATTTGCCTTGAAAAAGGGTGGGGGTTCAAGATGAGTTACACTTCACTTCACCTTGCTACGTAGCGCATCGATCGCTTCTTTGCGCACTTTGCAACTGTTACTTGGGCGTGCACATCCAACACTCTTTAAGAGCATCAGCAATTTATGTGCTTGTCGAAACGAATAACCTCCATCTCTTCTGATTTATTTTATCTCAGCTTCCAGGTCTATCGAAACACGAAAACCGACATTAAATCGAAAAGAAAGGCATAATTTGCCGTCTTTCTCCTACTAGAGGTGGGATATGTCATGAAGTTTGCTCGGAAATAGTTTAACAAATGGCGTCCTCAGTTCAACCCGAGTGGGTCTGAGTTGGGTAGTCGAAACCGGGTCTCTACTCATTAACCGAGCGAGAATGCTGACGACCGCTTCACCGTCGAAAACCGCCATCTCGCAAACGCTGCTCGGAAGACGATAGGCGATCGAAGAACGAAGTCGCCCTTACATCGTGTTGTGCCGCAATTCCGAAGTCTTCAGTGGTTATTGTTACCCGTCCTGGTTTTGTAAAAAGGATACCCGCGTTTTTCCAGCAAGAATGCTGTGATCCAATCTATGGCTAATGTATTTCAATAGAGAGGGCCAGTTTCCTCCATCATCGGCACGATGTGCAGTGTCAGTGTGTTCTGATAGGCGTGCCGGTGATTTGGCACAATAGCAACCATTACTCCGCAAACTGTGCGCTCTGTAACTACTTATTGTAGTTCGAAAACCAATACGTATAAAAGTTGTTTGACATAACTACAGAATACCGGGCTGGAGCTTTTGTTTTGGAGTCCTTTGAAATTGTCCTAAAGCCAGCAGCATCAAGTCCGTCCGAAGACGTACTCTTTCTGGAAGATAACCTGCCGAGACTCCTTTTGAATCCTCTTAACCAACCTGGCCACCCTCTTCCGGCCTTATCTACACAAACAAGCGACAGCTCTCTCTGCTTCGTCTTCACGATCTTGCAACACTAACTCTACTTGGCCTTCACCAACCTACCGGACTGTTAAAATCCTATTTACAAACCTGATCACCCTCTTTATGCCTACATCTTCACAAATCGGCGACAACTCTCTCTGCTTCGTCTTCTCAATCTTGCAACCTTCTATCTGCTTGGCCTTCACCAACCTGCCGAGACTCTCTTGGAATCCAAATTTTATTAAACTGTCCACAATCTCTCTGCCTCCCAATCAACAAATTTTCTCCTTCTCTGGCTACTATTCAACCACTTTCGAACCCTCTCTCTGCTTCACCTTTACAAAATTGCAGACAGTCCTTTCTTATCCTCTTTAGAAACCTGCTCACCCTCTTTCGGCCTAATATTCACGAACCGAGGACAACTCTCTCTGCTTCGTCTTGACGATCTCTGCTTGGCCTTCACCAACCTGCCTAAATTCTATTTGAATCCTTTTTAGCAACCTGTTAACCCTCTCTCTGCCTCCCCACCATTTTTTCCCCCTTCTCTGACTACTCTCCGACAACATGCATACCCTCTCTCTGCTTTGCCTTAATCAACCTGCAGACAGTCTCTTCTTGTCTTCTTCACGAACCTTCCCAACCTTTTTCGGTTTCATCTTTACAAACCACCGATAACTCTCTCTGCTTCATTTTTTTTTTTTGGTGCGGGGCCTTCTGACGGCAACCGCCATCAAACAGAAATTATTTTGCTTTTTTATAGAAAACAGTTCTGTCAAAACATCTTCATCGATCTTTTTACTACATTTAGCAACAAAAAATTCCTCTGTTTAAACTCATCAATTTCATGGATTTACCCTTGATCAAACGACAATACTCGCGAAAACAGCTCACTGAATACCGCAAACACTTAATTGTTGACGCAAGTCTATCTGAGTCCCTTCTAAAGTGCAAATCGCTGTCTAACAGGTTATTTTATAAAAAGACATCGATTAATCAATATGCTTCTCGCATTCATAATGAGGCTTTAATCGACCGACCGCATGAGAACAGCGGTTTTGTGCCTACAACTACTTCACTCCCGCAACTACCACTCACTCAGACCAAGCGGCAGCATCGAGCTGGTTGGCTTAATGCTGTTCGCAGTCGCTATCCCGCAAATACATCACTTCCAGCTCTTGCGTCTTTTAATGTGCGTTCAATTCTAAACAAAGTTGACGATTTTCACTCTCTGCTAACAACTGCTCTGTTTAAACCTGTCGGCGTGGTCTGTCTACAAGAAACCTTTCTTCGGGACATCAATCTGGATCACATATTTATGCCAGAGAATTTCGAATGCTTTTGTCAAGACAGAGTGGTCGGCGTTAAATCCAAGGGTGGTGGTGTCGCGAGTTGCATCAATCTCAGCTGGTCAAAATCGAACAAAAAGGTTTTCTGCTATGCAGCTAGTGCTATTGAATGTGTTGGGGTTATGTGCCATCCAAGGTCTCTTCAAAACTGCAAGTCTGTGACAGTCTTTAACTTGTATATCCTCCCATCTTCTACCAGAACAGACATATCTAAGTTCTATGATTCGCTTATACCTTTTATTTCTTCAATTATGGATGATTCTTTCATTTTACTGTGTGGTGATTTCAATTCTGCGCCTATTAGCCCTCTTCTTACACTTGGTCTAAATACCATAGTCAATTTTCCAACACGCGAAGGGAATCTTCTTGACCACATATTTGTGTCCGATTCTTCTCTGTATGCATGTCGAAAACGTGCACCTTTAGCCCACTCGGACCACTGCATCGTTGTTGGTCTACCGAAAATATATGGCAAGGATAAAAAAACCATCAATGTTGTCCCAAACCTAAAAAAATTCGTATCCGCTCTCACTGCCTCCAAAACCAGTGCAATTTAAGAGATGCCGTTGCCACAACCGATTTCAAAGTTTTCGAGGATTCCGACTTCGATAAAGAGATCGACAATATCAATAGTTATCTCCGATTTTTGTACGATACGCATTGTCCACTCACGGAACTATCCCTCACCCCCCGTGTCATATCTACCAAGTGGTGCCCTAGACCTTGATGCTCTGAACGATGGCTTTATCTTCAAATCCGCTGACCATTCCGCGGTACCTCTGGTTAGATCTCTTAATCCCAGCGCTTTCCTGCCCGCTCACGAATCCTCTATCTCCAAAATTTTGGCTGGCCTCAAGAACTCCACCGCGGCTGGTCCCGACAGGGTCGCCCCCGCGATTCTTAAAATCTGTCACCGCGAGATTTCTCCAATTGTGACCCAGCTTGTGAATCATTCGTTAGGGGAATGTTCCTTTCCTTCGGAATGGAGAGACGTCGCTATAACACCGATTCCGAAACCGACCAATGGTTCCGCCGGACCTGTGAAGTACAGACCTATCGCAAACTCATCCGTGTGGTTAAAAGTGATTGAGAAGCACCTCCTCTCTAAACTAGATGACACGCTCAAAGCTGCAGATGACCCTCTTCAGTTTGCTTATAAATCAAATCGAAGCACTCTGGACGCCGTGGCTACGTTATCGCACACACTCCACTCTTCACTTGATGCCGGAGCGAAAGCCGTCAAAGGGGTGTTCTTGGACTTCTCCTCTGCTTTCAACACTATCTCACGCTCCCGCATCCTGTCTCAACTAGGTGAAGATGGCGTCGAAGGATGGTTGATTAATTGGCTTCAAAACTATTTTTCTAATCGACGTCAACACGTCAGAGTCGGAAATAAAGCCTCCACCTCCTTGCCAAATAACTGCGGTGTACTACAAGGCGCAGTGCTATCTTCAGGCATGCCTGTATAATTCCCTTAATTGTATATTTTATCCCAGTAATTTTCCCCGGCCTTTAATGCTCTGACTTTGTAACCCTTCATCGACTTTTTATAATAATCTCGTTTTCTAGCGGTCTGCCTATTCTCTCTATCGAAGAAATCATCGTTGAACGCGACTTCAATAACTGCTCATTAATCGCAGCCCGAATTTAAATGACCCCTCCCATCCCCTCGATTCCAGTTTATCGGAATGTAAATCTCTTCGACCAATGCGCCGTCCATACCGGTCAATTCCAACAAGAACGGCGGCATATCGCAATTCGGTCATTCCCTATTTGTCCCGATTTTGAGTCTCACCAGACCAGGTTTAACAGGAACTACAAGAAAATTTTCGCATCTAATATTTGTTATCCTGCCTTTTTTTAATGCTGAAAGTTTTGGTCCTCGTGACCTCAATAAAGCCACTACAATTATTATTATTATTATTATATTCGATCTTGGTAAATTTGCAAGAAAGGCAAATTTAACCCACGAAGTATATACAGTTTGGCAATCGGTAAATGGCGGCCATTGAAAGACCCTATCCAGTACGCTTCGAAGCTTGGACGCCGTTGGTGGTAGAAAATATAACCCCTACCATTTAAAAACACCTTCTGATAAAAGTGGAAAGTTTAAGTGTAGAAACTCTTGTTCAATTGAGTTTGTAGAACGTCGCGATTGCTAGTTTTGTACGCCAAAACTTCGTCATCTCAAAAAAGAGCTTATCATTAGTGTCAAATAGATCGAGATATATGAGCAAGTCTTTTAATCCGCCCATAGAATTTCTAATGAATTCTCCCCCATGGACGGATATATATATGTTGTTTTGTAGTGGTTTAAATTTATGGTGTTCTCTCCAAGTGATTGGTCACCAATCAACCCCAATTCGTTAAAACAAACGCAATGTAAAATTAAACGGTTGCTGCGGCATTTAAATGAATGAAAAAAGTGACCAAACATCTTGTTACGTGTCATGAAATCGAAAATCACAACATATTAGCAATTAACTAATAAGTAGGTATAATATCTATTTCTGGCACTGGTTGCTCATCGGCAAGAAAATGTAATTTAAAATTGCCCTTCGCTCAGCCGATTTTGTTAATTTTAGTAAAGTTGTGAGTTTTTTGGGGGTCAACTCAGATTATATCGACGAATAAATCGGTATAGGAAATGGTGTTTTTTTCAACAAAGCACTAATCTTCAAACGTTGATTGCACCAGGCAAATTGACTATTCATTTAAACGATTGTTGTGTATAATAAGTTTAAGAAATTTTATTTTGAAGCAACAATGAAAGTAAGGTGTGATGCGCGTCATTTTAACAAAGAGGACGTTGTTTCAGTAATATATACCGACTCTTGTATTTCAACATTCGATTGAGAATGTGTGTCACCCATCCTCGTCCTAACTAAAATGGCGTCTGCAGGCAAGCTTCCCGTTTCGATGGACGCGGAACATTAATGGTGGATGCACAAAGAAGGAAAATATTTACATTAAATGGTCTGGTTTCTATGAATTGATAGAACAATCGCTTTGTAATCAGGAATTCTGCAGATGAACAGAAAGGATTTGTGGGGTACCGGAATCGGGCCTGTTAATCAAAGGTGGATCAGTAATATTCGACAAAACGTCGCACTTGCCGATTCAAAAATGTTCAGACAGAGGCAATTAAAGGAGACAGGTTCAATTAAAAGGGTTGTGCAATTTACGTTTTAAATTACACCAGTGAATTCTCAAATGACACTTCGTAACAACTACAAATGTTGTAAATATGATGAAGGAAATGAGTTTTGGTGTTTATCAGTTCCGTTGACACTGACAGCATTTCTGTCTGATGCTCGTCGCGTAACCCACCGAAATAACCAAATCCTATTTTTTACGATCCGACAACTCTTATCTACGTTCACTGAAACCGTTCTGCTGGGTTTGTGTGGGGTGGGCGAAGCTTACGAAGCTCAGTCTATCAAATAAACATCTCCGACTCCCGTAAATCCTCCTTCGCCTATCAAATATCATCTCTTCCCTTCTTCTACTTTCTATCTTCATTCCTTTTTAACAATTACACGTCTAACCATTGGTCTAAGCACGCTCTCAGCTCTTGTCTTCTCAGCTTCTTCCGACAACTCTTCTCCTTTGCGTCTCATGATTCATTCGGCTTCTCTTCAGATTCCTGCTTCTTCTGATCATCCTCCTTCCCTTCCTATCCTTTTTTTTATGCTCCTTATCTTCACTCATTTCCTTCTTATATCATAATATGTAAAAACGGATGATATCCTCCTCTCCTCTATTTGATCCTACTCATTCGACCCCTTTCCTTCTCTTCTATCTCCCCTTCCAACCCCCTCTGCCTCTGGGTCATCTTTTCTTGTGAGCCGACGGCGCGTAATTAACACGTGATATACAGCTATTAATACTTAAATAAGTAGTGGGATTTCGAACGAATGCACCTTTGTTGTTGCTTCAACTACTTCGACGCATTTGAATGCAATCGACTTTATGGATCAATAGTGTACAGATTTAAAAGTGACGACGGAGAGACAATACCTTAAAGAAAACGATATCTCCTCTCGTGTTCCTATGCTACGGACATATCAATTCAACGAACCAATTCTCATTTATTATTAAGTTATTCGAGGAAACCTTCGAAATCGTACTATCCTCTCTTACAAGTCTACGCATCGTTTCAGCTCTCGTCTTCTTAGCCTCTTCCGCTAATCCTTCTCCTTTGCGTCTCATGATTCTGTTTGCTTTTCTTCAGATTACTGCTTCTTCTGCCTCCTCTTCCTATCCTCTTTTTCATCTTTTTTATGCTTCTTTTTCTTTAGCCCTTTCCTCCTCGCCTACATCGATTTTCTCCTCCGGTTTCCCAAAATTATCTTCCTCCATTACCCCATCGTCTATTTCTTCGCCTTCTTCACGTAAACCTTTCGCGTAACCTTTCAATCCCCAATCTACTCGCCATATTAACTTTCAGGAAACCTTTTCATTAGTTAATTATCGGTCGTAAAGATGAACCACCTTTGAGTTTATGCAGAGTCTTTCTACTTCTATTTGTAACTTTACATTCTAATGAAACACCAATTTGGATTGGAAACCGTCACACGTTTATAAAACAACCGCAATTTATGAATGGTAAATCATTTATTGCAATAAGACAGCCAACGAAACAATAATCTGATGATATTTTGAACGCAAACTGGAATAATAATTGAGGACAAAAATTTAAGCTTTAAAATTCGTGTATTGCGTATCTGCAAGAAGTGTCTAGGGTGAATCCCCAGGATTCTCGCGACTCCTTGGGGACTTGAAGAATCGCCAAAAACCCGGTTGTTTCCCTGAAAGCAAACGTAAACACTACTGAAATTCATTCACTCCATCATTTCGCCTCGATCTCAAAATCGGAATTCCTCGGCGTGTTTTTTACGGTCGGTTATCATTGAGTGATCATGTAGATGCCGTCTTCGGTAGATGTCGTAACCTCTGTTTCTTAGTTCGCCGGTTCAGGAGACTTGATTTAGGCTTTATCCGTATAACAAAAACTTTGTCCATGCCTGTATAATTCCCCTTATTGTATATTGTAACCCATTATGTTTTCCCGGACTTAAATATTCTGATTTTTAAACACTTTTCTAGGCTTTTTTTTCAAATAATCTCTCCATCAAAAAATCTTCGTTCAACGCCGCTTAAATAATTATTCACAAATCGCTGCTCGTGTAAATCTCTTCGACCAATGCGTAGACTATACCGTCCAATACTTACTTTCGTACTTACTATCAAGAGTACTATCCAAACATAAGATATTCGTTGTGCAATTTTACGAGTGCGTATACTTCCGTCTAATAGCACACACTTCTAATAGCACAGTTATTACATTGGACTTTGAACCAGCTTAAAAAGCGAATTTTATTGTCATCGTCAGAAAATTGAATCTCTTTGTATCAGTGGTCCGATGTTAGAAATCAAGATTATTTTGAGAAACTTTATTTCTAAAACCTGCGCGTGTGACACTTATCGTCGATTTGAATATAGAATCTATTTGATCGACTTTTGTTTGACGACTCCTTTGTGGTTCTTATTCAAACTTTAACCCATAAATATTGTGCCTTCTCCTGTGTTCCGTTCTTCTATATTTCGATTGCAGCGAGTGTTGTATCCCTGTTGTGCTGGTCGCACCATTGTGCAGGAAAAAAAACACATTTTCGGATGCTTAAGGTCTGCGCGTGTCTAATGGCGTTTTCCCACCAAAAGCGAGATATTTCGACTGGCGTTCACGGGCTGGGCCAGCACCGCCCTCTTGAAGAATTAGACTTGATGCGTTTTCGCGGGTCAGACTTTAATCCGGGTCAATCAGCTCAAACAGAGCAATGGGTCACCCAGTGGCAAACATGTGGTCGTTCGTGGATGGGCGGTGCCTAAGTATAGATAAATAACAATAGTATTGATCAATGTGCATTTTATATATTCACAAATATTTTAGTTGTGTTTTCCATAAAAAGAGAAACTTGTTGTAATTTAGGTTGCGCATTTTTGCTGACAATTTTGATTATGGTTTGCAGGCCTTTAATCTGCAAAACTGTTGCGACATTGGGAAAGAAACAGTAGATAATTTCCCCAGTTTTCTTAATTAAAAGAACTTAATCCGAATATGCGGCTATTGGCAATTCTCGCATAAGTACAGCATTTAACTCAAATGACAGCATTTTCCGGACACTTCATGGGCAGGACTTATATCTTCTTGCATACTTGACGCGCAACCATGGCTGCACGCTTACATTATATTTCACTTGTGTAAACTGAAAGACTTAACCCCGAGACGTATTTTTCGAGTCACCAAGTTCCCCGACACGCCATGGTACTGTCCTTCTTCTTCGTCGTCAATTGTCATCCCAATCTTCTATTAATTTCCCGTGTCAATGAAACCAGTTCGAACGTGGTTTCACTATAAAAGAGGCCTGCCATCAACATAAAAGCGTCAAACTTCAAACGATGGTCAAGATAAAAGAGACTGCATAAAATTCGCCTCTTTATCACGCCCCGATCAACGATGTCAAAAACTATCGATTGGTCGAATTGTTCCCCATTTGATTCTTTTCTGTACGAGGAGAACCGTAGAATATTCACAGCGTTTCTGTAAAACTTAGAGTGTCTCAACGTTGGAATCATTCGCTTAGATAAACGGAG
>JAPUBX010002203.1:0-32848 GCA_028672205.1 Proteocephalus fallax | reverse complement strand
TTAATTTTACTTTCTTGATGAAACACTCGAGGCCATGCATTACCAGCCCGGTTGAACAAACAATGAAGTTTGCAGGGATTACTGTTGCGATGTACCCAGCATAGCCGGCCGCTGGAGAAATTCGTCATCAACCAACTTATTTAGTAAAAAAGGACACCATATATATATGCCCATCCCCTACCAAAATATAATTTTCAAACGCAGAATTGCTTGCAGCAGTTATTATAAAACATTTACGAGCATCACTCCAGCGGACTTAAATAATGGAAGCTTTGATTTATGACAACAATTATTATTATTATAGACGACATGAGTGTGGGGAGAAATTTCATTTTTTGTCAGTTTTGTTATAAATGCAACTGTGTTGACACGATGTCTGTGGGCATGTGAATGGTTGTTGGCGACTTGCGGCTTCAAAGAGTTTCGTTTGTTGCTGTTTTGTCGAATGGATTCAATTTGGGTTGTGGTAGAAGACTGGCAAACCTTCAAAAAAAGTAAAACCTCTGTTACAATGTGGACAATATGTTGCGCTAACTCGACGCGACTTACCCGTGAGAATCGCCACTTCAAAAAAGAAAAACTAGTTATTTAAACCTTTATAATATTAGGGAAAGAAAAGGCATGGTCTTAAGCGGACCCTTTAAGCTACTAAAGGTTTAAAAACTCCCAGATGACAATCTGTTCGAAAGTAGACATCGGGCATGCCGTTAATAAACTGTGTAACTTATAAAGTTAAATAAGTGCTTACGGCACGAGAGGAGGCGGTTCCGGAAGGGGCTTGTGAAAATTGTCGCTGCTCACGAGCCAATAACTTGTGGTAGTGACTCCACCTTGTAATTTCAAAGTGCCGCGAGTTTGCAGGTTGTAACCGCCGATTTCGTCGAGAACAACTTTCGTTTCCTTGCTCACATGTATCCTAAATGCTGTTTGTGGAATTCGGAATAATCATATATTCCCAACAAACCTGCACCCGATGCCTCCATGTGTGCAGCCTGATTCACGGTGTCACCGAAAAGACAGTAGCGAGGCATAGTCAGACCAACCACTCCTGCAACGCACGGTCCTGTCAATGAAAAAAACGGTTTGCATGGTTAGTTTATCTCGGGACAATTTTAAACCCAAACATTGATGTGACTCTTTTCGATGCAGAGTAATGAGGTGGAGTTATTGGAGGTAATGCACTGACCAGTGTGGAGACCGATTCGCAGACGCAGCGGCACATCCGGCAGGTGTTTGATGGTGAAGGTTCCACAGCCGCTGAGAATGTCTAAGGCCATCGTAGCGACCTCTCCGGCGTGTCGACGACCGTTTCGAACAGGAAGCCCCGATGCTACCATATATGCGTCGCCGATAGTCTCGACCTAAAAACGGAAATCCACGGAACGAAGAAAGTTTCAACACAAACGAAATGTCCCTACTGCAATAAGGTTGATAGAATGAGAAAGGAACACTTTACCTTGTAGACATCATAGTGTGATATGATTGCATCAAATAGCGTATAGAGGTCATTTAGAAGGTCGACAACTTGGAACGGAGTCGACATTGTCGAGATGGTCGTGAAGCCGACGATATCGCTGAAGTAGATGGACACCTCGTCGTAGGTCTCCGGTGCGACGGCGACTCCGGATTTGAGGGCCTCTACTACCACACTTGACAAATGAAACGTGGACTCAGTAAAGGTGCTGATTTACAAATAATCGCCAATTATCAACACAATAATGTTATGTTAAACCGAACTATTCCACATTATGGACACAAATGGCTTCATGTCATTGCTTCCACACCATCGCACTGCAATAAGAAGAGGTCACTGAGGCAACCTTACAACTGGTTGAACTTACGGTGGCAACATGCGGTTGATCAGAGCCTCCTTCCTCTTCTTTTCGTCTTCCAGTTCGACCATTCGCAGTCTCACCATTTCCTCCAGACCGCTGGAGTGTTTCTCCATCATCTTGAACATGTGTTCCACAATATTGGTTTTCCTAACAAATGGGAACATTACGAGCGACATAAAAAAGACGGGTCAGCTACCCACATACCTTCCCTGAGACAGCAAATGGATCTGTTCTTTTATTTCTTTGAAAGTCGGTCGATGTGCAGGATTTTCATCCCAACCTTGCAACAAAATGTCCACGTATGCTGGTGGACCATCACATTGTCCAATCTATAAATTTGCACAAACGATAAGTGTCATTTACTTCTGTCATCGCTGTTTAAATTTAATCCCGAGAATATTAAACTGATCGTGGAATATGTGCTGCACACTGAATACATAATTTGCTTTACCCAAACTCACATGTGGACGAAAGGGCGGCGCCTCGACGTTTCTCACTCTCTCGAGGATTTCGTCGGCCGAAGTATCGGGCAAACCGAACGGTTTAGTCAAGAAGATGACTTCGTGCATGATTATGGCGGAGGCGTAAACGTCGCCAGGCCGTGTTCCTTGCACTTCCAGAAAGTCATTTCTCAGGAGTTCTGGGGCGGTCCAAAGACGATCTAGTTTTGTTCAAGGAAACCGTTATTTTGGAGCAAATGGTAATATCATTTGCTAAGTTCAATGAAACCAGAGTGTATCTTGGTTGTTTATCGAAAGGTAAACTTAAATTTTAACTTACCTTCCGGTAAAACAACCGAATCGGTTTTCGTAAGCTTGAAGAAATCCGGCATTCCGAAATCAGTAATTTTCAAGACCCAGCGACTACCAACGACACAATTGGTTGACTTCAAGCGGCCATGAACCCCGAGGCTGGTTCCGTGCAAATATTCCATTCCCTGAAACAAAACGTTAGAGTTGGGCTTTCTGGCATTTGCGTGAATTGGTCTTAGGAATCAACGTACCCTCACAAGGTCGGCGAAAAGAGAAACCTTGAACTCCCAGTCCAGTGTAATGCTTTTATTCCCAATGACATCCTAGCAATAAAGGCAGCCGTCGGTGTATTGGTTAACTGTGGTTCATTTTATTTTATTGAATCAAGCATTTAATGAGGTTGACGGAGTTTGATGGAAAATTAAAGCAAATCTGTGCAAACAAAATACATCTTAGATTGAATTGGCTTACACTGAGGCTGCCGCGTTGACCGTACTCGAAGATCAGACTAAAGGAGTCGGCGTAGATGTAAGAGCCGATGAAGGCGTTGATGTTCTCGTGTCGGATATCGCGCAGTCCGATTAACAATGTGACAAGCTTCGAGTCGAGAATGACATCGGCCAGGGGCATTTTCTTAACGAAAACCGCTTCACCCTACAAGTGCGCAAGTAAAACGTGTACATATTGAAGCAATGATTCGACAACGTTTTAGCGTGTTCGACAATCGAAACTTACATTAATATTAGCGAGGTTCTTGCTACAGGTATTGCTGCTCTTAGAGAGGATTCTTGAAGCGGACAGGCTACTTGAAATTATGCTATGAAATGATGCTTCCTCCATTCCACCGTATATTGATGATAAGACGCTCACCGGTAACTAGAAGGGAATAGGGAAGGCCAGGAATCCAAACAACGTATGCCTCATTAGAAGGACACAATGCATTTACTTATGCCGATTTACGACGGCTTCCTCTTAATTGCTTAATGTCTGATTTGACGTAGAACTATCAGTCTCAAGAAATTTTAATTTTGACAGCTCATTCTACGATGTACTATTTTCCAACGTAAAAACCACTGTGTTAAAATATTATCTTGCTGACCAGCCTGCAAAGATAATTCAATGGACCAGCTTACCTCTGAATCCTGCTGCGAAACGTCATCCTCGTCGTCAATACGCGCGAACTCAAGGTCGCCCTCAAAGAACACCAGCTTAAGGGCCGCTAGTCGTTGAGTTTTACTTTTCATCCTCCTAAATGTGGGCGCGCATTTGCGTCTTCGACTAATTATGAGCATACCTGTACACAGAGAGTATTCCGAAATAGTAGATAGCCAGAGGAATAAAGCCAGCGAAAAACAACAGAACAGAGATTTGCATGGAAGCTAGAAAAGTTGGTGAGAATATATGGCTTAATCAACTACCAATGTCACAGGGAGCCGCCAAACAGCGAGTCTTCTGAGGACCAAGTCCGTCGCCAGGCCATGTCTTCTTTTGTAAAACTTGCGGCAGAATCAAGGGATTCCGAATTATATATTGCAGTGTGAAGACCGTCTGGTAGTTCGATTTCAGCGTCTGGATGTCGAAAACCTCTGGTGGTGTGAAATTTAGATGAAGTGCGAAGACGAACACGTCGACTTGGCTTTGAAAATCCAGGGTTTCGAAGGTGTCGAACTGGAAGGTGATATTCGGGAGCGTGGGCACAGAGAACTGATATGGAGTGCGCATCTGGTCGAAAAGCCCTTGAGAGGTGGTCAGTTGGCCACCGGCCGCTTCGAGGTTTAATTTGATGAGGTGCATTGCCAGTGCGGTTGCGCTTGCTATGGCCAGGTTTATTTCCTTCGGTAAGCATTCAAAAAACGAAATGTCTTTATGTACCAATACATCGAAAGGATAATGAACGCAAATAAGACAACGCTTCTTTGTCAATAGACCCAAGTGAAAGAAAATAACCCAAACTGGATTACCGACGGTACGATCACGCATCTTTTAGGCTTATATGCGACCTCTTTTTTTATCAGTCAAGTGGTTTTTAGGCTCACAATTAAGTTTCACTTGGAACCATTGAACTTTATTGGGCGACATTGAAAGGTAAATTAACACTTCAGACAGCCAACATTAATACACAATTAAAAAAAGCATCACAATCCCAGATTTGATTGAAGTGTTGAGCGACTATTGTCTGCTCCTCTCGCATATCCTCGAATAAATGTCTGTTTACGATACCTCTTTGAAAACGTCAGAGTTGGAGTTGTACACGGTGCCCGAAGGAAGGACGGTGAATATGAACGCAGACTGTCCAGCGGCTGCCGTGGAAGCTGCGTTGGAAAGTTGGTACCGCCAGTATCTGAGTGCGTCGTAGGTTAGGAATCCCGTTGGCCAGACGAATAACAGGGCAATCCGGCCTTGTTGGATTCTCGACACATGTCGAACCGCTGTCAAAAATTTGCTTCCCATACTTGGGCTTACGAGCAGAATGATTACTTCAAAAGAACGAAAATTCCACTAGTCGCTTCGAACAGACGCAATATGAAAACAACCCGATGAATAGCTTACCGTCTAGTTCGTCCTGTATTTGTGACACCAACGCCGCTATATCAACGCTTCGGTGAATATTACCACTGTCTTTCAAGATGAAGCCGTTTTGTGATAGAGAGATGGCTATGAATTCAGCATCAGATTGGAGATTGATGTCGTTTCTAATGGTGCCATAGTATAGGGCGACACGTTGCCAACCTCGCTGAAACAGAAATGCCAGAAGAGACTGTTTTATGGTGCTAAGGTTAATGGGCTGCGGGTAGACAGTAGACATTGCAGATGTGTCGGGGTTATCGTTCTTGTTTCCATCTAAGGCCGTGGAGAATGCGGAGGCGAATGTGGAGCTCTGACAATTGAAGGAGATTTGGTACAACTGGTCTAGTTTGGGCTTCGTCGGGTCGCCAATGGAGATCCACTCATTGACCAGATTACAGTCGCCTCGTAGTGTTGGACCCACAAACACTGTGTAACCACTTGAAGTTGACTGATTTAACTGAAAAAGAAGAATGTCAATGCTTGGGTAACGTTTAATTCAATTTCATTCCATAGCCTAAAACCTAGAATATTTAAAATCTCTTTTCGTAAATATGATTATTGCATTTTCAGTGTATTTAAATTCCGAGAGCTGGTGCAAACATTGCGTATGTTTTTTTAAATTATCAATGACCAGAATCACCTGTATTTCGCCTAGCAACTGCAGAATCCGAATAGCCCTGTTCTCCTCGTGAAGGGTACATCCGTAAACATCAGCTTTTATCAAGTAGGCTTTGAATTTAATCGTTGCGTCAGTGTTGACCTGACGGACATATTTCGCGGCCGCCTCTACACTGTGCGTGAAGTTGTACAGCAATTGATCCGCCGTGCATATTTCACCCGAGTCAAAGTAGTAGATATGTAAGTAGGGGAGCTGTTTGGGTTCTTTAGTTGGCGCGACGGGCAGCAGATTTATGCTGAAGAGTAGAATAAGCAAACTGCCAGTGGACTCTGTCCGTGCCATGGCTCAACAGGGCGTTAAATGATGCTTCTTTCAGCAAACAAATAACATTATTTGACTGAGTGGATAAGGGCGGGCTCCAGTCAGACGGCGTCGGGGTGTGAATGGTGTCACGTTTGTGCACTTTAAGGGGCCGTGGAAGTGATATTTGGTGGCCCATTGCGTGACCCAAATAATATCGAATGGACATCTGTTTTTTTGTTAAAGGAAACATATGCTGCTTAATGGTTCGGTTACATTAGGAAATCCTGTCCGGCGGGTTTATAATAAAGACGATCCTTAATATGTGTTGGTGTCGCTTAGAGAAATACATTGAAGCCCATTAATTAACCATCCTTCAACACCAGGCGTTTAGACTAAAGCGCAGATATGCATTTGAGGAGACTCTCTTTTTCCCACTTCCTCGTAATTTGATTAATCGTCAAAATATCCAACCAAACCGTACAGGGACAGTTTTTTTCGCATTTCATGAATAACAACAACATTGTTGTGTCTTAGACGCCGATCTACCAACCAGTCCGGACGATTGGTCGTATGTTTTTTTTAGAAATTGTGTATTTCGTTTTCTTAAATAACCGTCAAAACGTCATTAAATAAACGACCACCAACAAGCCCAGAATAATATCTAGGATATATGCAGAACCGAATTATACCTTTCCAACCGCAGAACGTCGTACTGAAGTGGTTATAAACAAATAGCGAGCATCACTCCAGCAGACATAAATAATGGAAGTCTTCGGGCTGATTACTTGGCGATAACATATTATGGACGACATAAGTGTGTGGACAAAGTGCTTGTTTTTGACAGTTTGGTTATGAGTGCAACTGTGTCTAGAATTGACAGAAAGTTGACGCGATGTCTGTGGGCATGGTGGTAGTTGTTGTAAACTTGCGGCTTCAAACCTTTAAAAAAATTGGTAAAACCTGTTTTACTGTGTGCATAAAACATTGCACGAACACAACGCAAGTGAACCGTTGCAATCGCCGCTTCAAAAATAAAAAAACGAGTTTTTATCTTCAAGATAAAGCCAGTTCTTATGACAGACTGTTGATTCAATCTGAATTACGCTCCCTTCAGCAGCTGCACTTCCACGAAAACCGCAAACTCCGCACGCCTTCTACCAAGGAGCGTTCGCAAAAGCGCGACATCGCAAGCAACAATGGGGGTTATGACGTGGAGGGATAGCGGGAGCTTCATTGACGTCATCTGCGAAGGGTGGAGAGTTCGGTTGACAGTCACAGCAACTCGTGGCCGGTATCAGCCATGGCAATCAATCTAATTGCAAGTTACTCTGAGTAGATGAAGGGCTGGAATAACGTTTAGTTGAGTGTGCTTGTCGGGATTGTAGCACGAGCCAACTATGCCACAGCGTGTCCGGCGAATAGTTTATAGTTATTTAGTCAAGCATGGTTGCTAGCCTTGAGATGACAGTATCACCCATTTTTCTACACACATGTACCGCGGTGGAATTACTACGTAGCAAAATAGCATTTTTCAAGAACCCTTCCGTTAAATAACCTTTCGAGTACTGAAATAAGAGCAATATCGAAGGCGTGTGTTGTGACATTTAACACATTGATCACGCACTTCCTGACAGGGTGGTGTTAGCATCACAATTATCCTTGCATGGTCTCTTATTCGTTTTACGATTAAGTAACCGAACCTTCAGTAAAAAAGGTACCCTCTAACACAATTGACCTCATGTATGGTACACAACCTCTGTGAAGTGGAACAAAACATTCGAATGTAATTATTTAAAAAAAACCCAGATGACGAGTAGTTCGAGAGTAGACTTTTGCAAGCCATTAACAAACTTTCGAATGACGTTACAGCAGTGCTTACGACACGAGAGGAGGCCGCGAGTTTGCAGGTTGTAACCGCCGATTTCGTCGAGAACAACTTTCGTTTCCTTGCTCACATGTATCCTAAATGCTGTTTGTGGAATTCGAAATAATCATATATTCCCAACAAACCTGCACCCGATGCCTCCATGTGTGCAGCCTGATTCACGGTGTCACCGAACAGGCAGTAGCGAGGCATAGTCAGACCGACCACTCCTGCAACGCACGGTCCTGCCAATGAAAAAACGCTTGACGTTCACCACTTTTTAAAACTTATGCAAAGAACTCGTTCCATCAAATTGATCATGTATTTATTGTTTTTTAAGGGCCCATATACATAGCCCTGGCGTACAATAACTGTGTGTTTGATTGGCTAAAGTCAGGCGCGGGAAGTGATTTGTCTATTTCAATCTACAACACCGGAACCGGCCAATGGTTCCGCCGGACCTGTGAAGTATAGACCTATCGCCAACTCATCAATGTGGTTGAAAGTTATTGAGAAGCACCTCCTCTCTTTATTTGATGACACGCTTAAAACTGCGGATTACCCGTTTCGGTTTGCTTATACACCAAATAGAAGCACTCTGGACGCCGTGGCAACATTTTCGCACACCCTCCACTCTTCACTTGATGACCTTTCCCACCCTCTCGATTCCAGTTTATCTAAATGTAAATCTCTTCGACCAATCAATACCAACAAGAACGGCGGCATATCGCAATTCGCTCATTCCTTATTTGTCCAGATTTTTAGTTTCACCAGAGCAGGTGAAACAGGAACTAAAAGACATTTTCACATCTTATACTTATTATACTGCCTCTTTTTACTGCTTAAAGTTTTGGTCCTCTTGACCTCCATTTAGGCATCTCGAAAATCGCTGTGATGGCATGACAAATAAGACCATTGCTACGACCTCTTTGGCCGCTTAGATGATGCTTCTATATTTGTTTTGATTAATGGAGCCAAGAACTGAGTAATACATTTTAAATGAAAAAAACCTAAAAGCAACAATAAATAAGTAATCTTTGTAACTGGAACCATATCTTACTCATGTGGTCACGAAACCATAATATGTAAAAAACACCTCTTGTAGAGATTGTATGGATATATCTAGAGCCCATCTTTCAGGCCGAATTTCCGCTTTTCATTTATTTAATACAAAATGACCTCAATATTTGGTCTAACAACTAAAATGAAAGTTGATACAGTAAACGCAATCGCATATTTGTTTGCCAGAATGCGTCCCCAATGTCGCTCAAGTAAAGGCCGTCTAGTTTTTTTAATCTTCTTGAGCATTAGTTTGATGTACCGGAAAACTCATATTTATGCGTATGCGTGATTGCTCTTTAGGCCACCTCATATTTGATTTTGGTGGATATCGTTAACGTGTGAAAATGCGCTGAGATTAAGACATCCACCGTGAGGCACCGCGGAATGGTCTGCGGCTTCGAAGATAAAGCCATGATTCTGATTATCAAGGTCTAGCGTTCCACTTGATAGATATGAGCGATGGCATTGGTTAAGAAAAAAAAATTGTCCACTCAATACCACCAGCGGCATCGCTAAAAATATTTCTTTTCAATTTTCACCGCTGATATTGGTGCACGTCGCGACGCCAACATCGTCAGTAATCGATGAATCATTCCCAATTGTCCGGCATTAAGAAGTAATGCCGATATTTGTCCAGAATAAAGGTGTCTTGAAGATAGACGGCTCTGGCAGGTTTAAATAGAGCAGTAGTGAGCAGCGTATTAGATTGTATAAAAGTTGAATAGTGAATCCAGCTTACAAAATGTCATTCACTGGGTCGTATATAATCCTCAAAAACCTAATAAAATAAACGAACGATAACAATAGTAACAATATTACTTTTACTTTCTTGATGAAACACTCGAGACCATACATTACCAGCCCGGTTGAACCAACAATGAAGTTTGCAGGGATTACTGTTGGAATGTACCCAGCATAGACGGTCGCTGGAGACTTGGTTGGGCCGCGCGGCCCCAACTTGTCGCGATGCGCTTGAAAATCATCATCATCAACCAACATATTGAGTAAAAAAGGACACAATATATATACATATGCGAAATGTCATTGTTTGACGAAAAAATTCACGAGCTTCACCCCAGCGGACTTAAATGATGGAAGCCTTCATTAATGACTACAATTATTATTATAGATGACATGAGTGTGGGGTTATGAATGCAACTGTGTCAAGAATGGTAAGGAATGTGACGCGATGACTGTGGGCATGTTGATGGTTGTTGTCGACTTGCGGCTTCAAAGAGTTTCGTTTGTTGCTGTTTTGTCGAATGGATTCAATTTGGGTTGTGGTAGAAGGCTGGCCAATCTTCAAAAAAATAGTTAAACCTCTGTTACAATGTGGACAATATGTTGCGCTAACTCGACGCGACTTACCCGTGAGAATCGCCACTTCAAAAAAGAAACATTAGTTACTTATACTATTATAATGTAAGGGAAGGAAGGGCCTGCTCTTATACTCTCTGTTTTAATGATAGTTAATTTCATTTGAATCATTCAAAATGGATGATTCTTTAGTTTCGCGGGCAATCAAACATATACGCCGGTCTTAAGCGGACCCTTTAAGCTTCTAAAGGTTTAAAAACTCCCAGATGACAATCCGTTCGAAAGTAGCCATTAAGCATGCCGTTAATAAACTGTGTAACTTATAAAGTTAAATTAGTGCTTACGGCACGAGAGGAGGCGGTTCCGGAAGGGGCTTGTGAAAATTGTCGCTGCTCACGAGCCAATAACTTGTGGTAGTGACTCCACCTTGTAATTTCAAAGTGCCGCGAGTTTGCAGGTTGTAACCGCCGATTTCGTCGAGAACAACTTTCGTTTCCTTGCTCACATGTATCCTAAATGCTGTTTGTGGAATTCGGAATAATCATATATTCCCAACAAACCTGCACCCGATGCCTCCATGTGTGCAGCCTGATTCACGGTGTCACCGAAAAGGCAGTAGCGAGGCATAGTCAGACCAACCACTCCTGCAACGCACGGTCCTGTCAATGAAAAAACGGTATGCATGGTTCGTTTACCTAGGACAATTTTAAACCCAAACATTGATGTGACTCTTTTCGATGCAGAGTAATGAGATGGAGTTATTTGAGTTAATTCACAAACCAGTGTGGAGACCGATTCGCAGACGCAACGGCACATCCGGCAGGTGTTTGATGGTGAAGGTTCCACAGCCGCTGAGAAGGTCTAATGCCATTGTTGCGATCTCTGCGGCATGTCGACGGCCATTGCGAACCGGAAGCCCCGACGCCACCATATATGCGTCGCCGATAGTCTCAACCTTAAACAACAAAAATACAGGCTTGATCGGTCGACGAGAATCCGAGAGAGTTAAAACTTGAAAATTAAACAATCAAGGAAATCTCCTTCGTATGCATTATAAAGACATTATTGTAAGCAACAGTTTATCTTCCAGTGTTTTAATCAGACGAAAAGAGGTTACCTTGTAGACATCATAGTGTGCTATGGTTGCATCAAACAGCGTATAGAGGTCATTAAGAAGGTCGACAACTTGGAACGGAGTCGACATTGTCGAGATGGTCGTGAAGCCGACGATATCGCTGAAGTAGATGGACACCTCGTCGTAGGTCTCCGGTGCGACGGCGACTCCGGATTTGAGGGCCTCTACTACCACACTTGACAAATGAAACGTGGACTCCGTAAAGGTGCTGCTTTACAAATAATCGCTAATTATCAACACAATAATGTAATGTTAAACCGAACTATTCAACATTATGGACACAAATGGGTTCATGTGATTGCTTCCACACCATCGCACTGCAATAAGAAGAGGTCGCTGAGACAATATGACGTTTGATTTAACTCACGGTGGCAACATGCGGTTTATAAGAGCCTCCTTCCTCCTTCTTTTCGCCTTCCAGTTCCCCCATCCGCAGTTTCACCATTTCCTCCAGACCGCTCGAGTGTTTCTCCATCATCTTGAACATGTGTTCCACAATATTGGTTTTTCTAAAGAATGGGGAGATTCCGAAAGGCTGCGATATATCGCATAGAAAATTTGCAAAATAAAAGAATCAACAACTCGCATACCTTCCTCGAGAGAGCCGATTAACCTGTTCATTTATTTCTTTGAAAGTCGGTCGATGTACTGGATTTTCATCCCAAACCTGCAGCAAAATGTCCATGTATGCTGGTGGACCATCACATTGTCCAATCTATCGAGTTACACAAAGGATAAGTGTCATTTAATTCTGTCATCGCTGTTTAAATTTTATCCCGAGAATATTTAACTGATCGTAGAATATGTGCTGCACACTGAATACATAATTTGCTTTACCCAAACTCACATGTGGACGAAAGGGCGGCGCCTCGACGTTTCTCACTCTCTCGAGGATTTCGTCGGCCGAAGTATCGGGCAAACCGAACGGTTTAGTCAAGAAGATGACTTCGTGCATGACTATGGCGGAGGCGTAAACGTCGCCAGGCTGTGTTCCTTGCACTTCCAGAGAGTCATTTCTCAGGAGTTCTGGGGCGGTCCAAAGACGATCTAGTTTTGTTCAAGGAAACGAGTTATTTAGAGCACCTGGTAATATTATTTGCTAAGTTCAATGAAACCCGTTTTTCAGTTAATCTTAGTTGTTTATCGAAAGGTAAGATGAAATTGAAAACAACCTTTTGATAAAGCGACCGACTCGGTTTTAGAGAGCAAGAAGAAATCCGGCATTCCGAAATCAGTAATTTTCAAGACCCAGCGACCACCTATTACGCAATTGGTTGATTTCAGGCGGCCATGAACTCGGAGGCTAGTTGCATGCAAATATTCCATTCCCTGCAACAAAACGTAACACCTGGCGATGTGGTATTTGCGAGAATTTGTCAGAGGAATCAACGCACCATCACCAGGTCGGCGAGAAGAGAAACCTTGAACTCCCAGTCCAGTGTAATGCTTTTATTCTCAAGGACATCCTAATAAGAAAGGCACATTTTGTCACAAACTCCGTAGAATGCAAATAACAGTGCCTTTTAGTTCCTGCTCTAAACGATTGTTCTTGCCCTCAATGCTCGACACCAGGGTTCTTTTGACCAAAGGTGTTCATAAATTGGTTTACAAAATCTTGTCTTACTCTGAGACTGCCGCGGTCGACGTGGTCGAAGATTAGACTGTATGAGTCGGGGGTGATGTAACACCCGATGAAGGCGTTTATGTTTTTGTGTCGAACCTCCCGTAATCCGATTGCAAATTTGACAAGTTTCGTGTCGAGAATGACATTGACCAGGGGCATTTTCTTCAAGAAAACCGGTTCACCCTACGAACGCGCAATCAAAACGCGTACAAATGAATTGAAGAAACGTGACCAATTGAATCAAGGAACCATTAAAATATTAAGATATTTCACAATCGATACTAACGTTAATGTAAGCGACGTTTTTGCTGCGTTTATTTCCGCTCTTTGAAAAGATTCTTGAAGCCGATGGGCTATTTGAAATGATTCGATGAAATGATGGTTCCTCCCTCCCACAGGGTTCCGAAGACAATAAGCTCTCCGTCGCCTATAAAGGGTAAAGTCAATTGACGTAAATATTCGAGACCACAAGTCCGGATTATATTGCGCTCGTTTACGTGTGCCTAACTGGTTTGACCTAATCTGCTTCTATACCAATAGTAGCCTTTATTATATGGAATTCGAGGATTCATTCTGGAGTGGAAACGCACTTCAGTTTCCGGGCGACGTGCAACAGAATGAATAGTCGACATCTTGTCGGAAATTCCATACATACTAATTACAATTCATGAAACGGATACTACGATGTGCGATCTGCCGACGTTTATACCACGGTGTGAGAATTCAATGGACAAGCTTACCTCTGAATCCTGCTGCGAAGCGGCAAACTCTTCGTCAATGCGCGCAAACTCTATGTCGTCCTCGAAAAACACCAGTTTAAGGGCAGTTAATCGCTTTGTTTTGCTTTCCATCCTCCTTAATGTGGGTGCGCAAATTAATCCTGAACCCATAATCAACATACCTGTACACAGAGAGTATTCCGAAATAGTAGATACCCAGAGGAATAAAGCCAGCGAAAAACAACATAACAGAGATTTGCATGGAACCTAGAATAGTTGGTAAGAGTAGATGGCTTGACCACCTACCAATGTCACAAGAAGCCGCCAAACATGGAGTTTTCGTGGGACCTAGACCGTCGCCCGGCCACGTTTTCATGTTGACAACTTGCGGCAGAATCAATGGATTTCGAATGACGTCACATAGTGTGAAGACCGATTGGTAGTTCGATTTCAGCGTCTCCATATCGAGGACCTCGGGTGGTTGGAATTTTGGATCAAGCCCGAAGACGAACACGTCCAATAGGCTTTGAATTTGAAAATTGTTGAAGGAGTCGAACTGGAAGGTGATATTTGGGAGCGTGGGTACAAAGAACTGATTTCTATTGCGCATCGGGTCGAAGAGTCCTTTAGAGGCATTCAGTTGTCCACCGCCCGCTTCGAGGTTCAATTGGATAAGGCGCATTGCCAGGGCAACAGCACTCGCTACTGCCAGATTTATTTGCTTCAGTTACCAGGAAAAAATAAGGGTCTTAATGTATCCGATGATTGATTGGAATTTGCTCTGATGCTTCTTTAGTCAGCGTTTACCCGCAAAACAGTCGGCCTTCTAATTGGCCATAACACAATGCATATTGTTCAATAGATGTCGCTAAACATCAAATCCGGTTTTACTAACGGTGCAATGTTTTGACAAACAAACTGTTTTACGGCGAAATTGATTCCCTCAAAAAGCGTGCAAAAGCGTAGAGAAACCTTTTCCTATGCGCGCACGACTGGATCCTCGCGTTAATGCATCGGAGGTTCCCCAAATACTTTATAATGTGTGGTCGCTGTTGACACGGCTTACTCTAATAGAAATTCGACGATAATGGCGATATTATAATGTGTGCAAATCACGCACCTTCTTTACCTCTATGCGCCCTCGCCTTCATTCGGGAAGTGGCTTTTAGGCTCGCAATTAAGTAACCAATGGTTGATTTGAACTCGATTTAAGTTTATCCAAGTGTAATAATCTCTACGACCAATGCGTTGGCAATACCGTTCAATACCAAGAAGAACGATGGCATTCGGTCATTCTTTATTCGTCCCGATTTTTAGTAACACCAGAGCAGGTGAAGAAGGAACTAAAACACAATTTTCGCATTAAACATTATTTTAATATGATATTCTGCTTGAAATGTAGGTCCTCTTGACCTCAATAAAGCGTTTACAATCATCATTCATTTGGAGACATTTGAATGGCAATAGAATTTGGGACTACCAATTTTAACCTAAATACACAATACTAAAGAAGCCGGACTATGCGTTATCTGCGTAATATGCAGTTAATGAAGATTGAAATGTTCGGCAAGACTTGTTCACTCCTCTCGCATATCCTCGAATTAGTGTCTCTTTACAATACCTGTTCGAAAACGAAAGAGTCAGACTCGTAGAAGGTGCCCGAAGGTAGGACGGTGAATATGAACGCGGACTGTCCAGCAGCTGCTGTGGGAGCTGTGTTGGAAAGTTCGTAGCGCCAGTGCCTGAGAGCGTCGTAGGTAAGGAGTCCCGTGGGCCAGACGAATAACAGGGCAATCCGGCCCTGTTGGATTCTCGACAGACCCCGAACTGCTGCCAAACATTGACTCCCGAGACGTGGACTCATAACCAGTATGATTGCTTCAAAGGAACGAAAACTTAGAAGACTGCCTCACAAATTAATCGCTTGAAACAAAAAAACACGACCAATTGTTTACCGTCAAGTTCGTCCTGTCTTTTTGACACCGACGTCTCTAAATCAACCATATGGTGAATACGATTAATGTCTTTCACGATGAAGTTGTTTTGTGAAAGGGTTCGAGCTATTAATTCGGCATCCCCACGAAGATGGATGTTGTTGCTATTAGTGGCATAGTAAATGGCGACGCGTTGCCAACCTCGCTGAAAGAGAAAGGCCAGAAGAGAGCGTGTAATGGTGTTGAGGTTGAGGGGCTGCGAGTCGACGGCAGACATGACAGATGGGTCGGTGGGATCATTCTCGTTTTCGCCTAGGGGTGTGGCGAATGCGAAGGCGAATCTGGAGGTATGGCAATTGAAGGAGATTTGGTACAACTGGTCCACTTTCGCCTTTTTCGGGTCGCCAATGGAGATCCACTCATTGACAAGACTACAGTCGCCTCGTAGGGTTGGACCCAAAAATACAGCGTAACCACTTGAAAGATTCTGACTTATCTGAAAAAAAGGATTGTTATACCACAGTATTTCAACGATGAATTAAAACCCGTATTCATCAATATAATAATTCTATTTTTGCAACAAAATCCCCAAATACAGGGCGTTCCTTATTTTTTCAAATATTCAAATGAAATATCAATTTTGAATGGAATTTCCTCATCCATCTATGTATCTAGTAAAGGCTTTACAATTTATGAATGATAAATGATATATTGAAATCTTACCCTGCATCCACGCTTGCAGATGTCGATTCATTTGGTGAAATGTGTGATGGAATTTCAATATAATTGGGGCTATATGAACCCATAACACAACCATAGAAATCACAAACACAGAAATCCAAGAGGAATGTATTGACTCTACGCGAGATGCTTTCGGCAATTGATTGCATGGGTACTTAGTGATGGCATGAATTGTCGAGATTTGTATTGATGCCTGTTAGTGGAAAAGATTTGGTAACGCCATACCCGTGGACTGCGCATTAAAGGTAACATCGCAGAATTGCAAGAACTCTGTTAATAAAATAATCAGACAAATGTCTATATAGAGCTTGCGGGAATAATAGGATGTATATATTTCTGATAATTATTACACTTGATACCGTTGAAATTCGCCTGGCTGAGGCAATGGTTCGCAAAACAACGTTTTGAGTTTATTACGAATTTATTTAAGAATTTATGGAACTTAGCCGCTTCGTCGTACTCTTTATGTGCCGTTTGGATTAAAAAATGTGGACCTCACAAGAATGCAGTCACGAAAAACTCTGGACCATCAAGAGGTATATGGAAGCTTGCACGATTGTAAATAATGCATGTCTATATTCACCTGTATTTCGTCGAGCAACTGCAGAATCCGAATAGCCCTGTTCTCATCCTGCAGGGTGCACCCAAAAACCGGACGACTAATCAAATAAGCCTTGAATTGGATGGTTGCGTCTGTGTTGATGTCGCGGACATATTGGGCGGCCGCCTTGGCACTTCGCGTGAAGTTGTACAGCAATTGATCCGTCGTGCATATTTCGCCCGAGTCGAAGTAGTAGATATTTATGTAGGGGGGCCGTGTGGGTTGTTTATTTGCCGCGGCGAGCAGCAGATTTAGGCCGAAAAGAAGAATAAGCAAACTGCTGGCGGAGATTGTCCGTGCCATGGCTCTAGGGTGTGTTAAATGAGGCTTGTTGCAGCGAAAGGGTAATATAATTGAAGTGAGTGGATAAGGGCGGGGTTTCATTGAGACGGCGTGGGGGTGTGAAGGGTGCCGCGTAGGAGCTCTTTTATGGGCCGTGAACGTTGTATTTGGTGGAAAATTGAACGGAACAATCTTGTTTTCGATATTAACGGTAGCAAAACAGTCGTGAAGTTTAGTATGCCGCTTAATGGTCTCAAACATTGGGCAATGCTGCCTTTCGGGTTTATAATCAAGACGACCATGAAAACCCACTTTCAACTAATTGCATCACGCAATGAATGCCCTATTGTGACACAGTTGCTGAAACGTCTTATAAAGAGATACAGCATTCTCTATCTCTCTCTCTTTCTTTCTCACTACATTCAGCCTCAGCTATCATCCTCTCCAGTCGTCAAGACTCGAGACAAATACTCCTGCCTCTTTATTAATGACAACTTTCATTATTATCTATCAATTGATATACCCACATAAATATTCCCATATTCGACGCATCGTGAACTTATTATGGCAAACTTTAGTAAACGTGCACGTTCATGGCAGTCATAAAAAAACCAAAAAAAGTGTAAAAATCAAAATCGTCTAACTCATAATAATAATTGTAAGCGATTGATTAAATTTCCATATCTATTTAAGTGCCCGTTGCAAAAAGGCCACTGTGAATTATCGATGAACAAAATCACCTGTATTTCGCTGAGCAACTGCAACATCTTCATGGCACTGTTCTGATCCTGCAGGGTGCGCATAAAAACCGAATTTCTTAGGAAATAAGCCTTGAATGTGATCGTTGCGTCCGCCTTGGCACTTAACGTGAAGTTGTGCAGCAATTGATACGCCGTGCATATTTCGTCCGACTCAAAATAGTAGATATTCACGAAGTGAGGCGTTATCTGTTGTTTATTTGGCGCGATGGGCAACAGATTTATGCCTAAGAGAAGGATAAGCTACCTGACAGCGGAAACTGTCGGTGCAATGGCTCCACGGGGTATTACATGACACTACATTTGCGAAAGAGTAACACTATTGATGTGGGCGCATAAGGACAGGGCTCCTGTTAGACGGTGCGGGGTGTTGAGGTTGTCACGTTTGTGAACTTTTAAGGGTCGTGGAAGTGGTATTTGGTGGTTTCTATGTTAAAGGCACAAACTGTGAAATAGAAGAATACTTAATATACGGGTTAATGGTCACTAACATTCGGCCATATAACCCATTCAACGAATCGCATAACACAATGAATTCCGATGACCTATTCTACTTATATTATAGTATTTATAGGATCGAGTGTTTAGGCTCCTGTCAATCAAGGTAAATCTTGATTGGGTCAAGATTCCTTGGTGACGCCGGACGCTCGATTACAATTGGTGCGCGTAGTAGTTCGGAAGCGAACGCTTTTCATTGGCTGGCTACATCCATTGGAATTTGGGGGTGGATTATAATGCTCTTATTTTAAAACAAGGTTACTTGGCGAAGTGTCGTTATTGCACGCACTATATCAATCTCTCATTGGTTTTATAAACTACTATACAAATTGTTTATTATCCCTTTTCCTGCTTTTGCATGCGATGCGATAGGCAAAACAGCTTGGTTGTTCGACTATGATCTTCTTACACTTTATTTCGGCCTTGTAGTCATTGAGTAATGAGTCGAAACAGACACAACTTCTTATCCGGTGATATTGAGTGTTATTTGAATTCACTAATAATCAACGACGCATTTGCATGCTTACGTGTAACTTGTTTATTCTTCAATCTGTTGGTCCGATTTATAAACCATCGCGAATCCCGGTAGGTAACATTGTGTGTTCCGCATAGACGAGAACACATTTTCCATTTCGGTTATCGTGTTATAGTAAAATTTAAAAACATAAAGTGATATATATCAGCAGAGCCATCTGGCAGACCTTATTTTTGAGGCATTCGTCAATCAATATGGTTAGCGAATTCCATGTAAGTCGATCTTTTTATCCTATTGGATGAACGCTTTCATTTGACTGAAATTTTTGAAATAACCCTCATCTAAGGGAAGGCAGAACGTTGTCAATGATGTCCGTGACTCGTTCATTATGGTTTTTTGTGATATTTGAATAAATGTTGTTAAGGGGTATTTGTACGAAATACTATTTTTGAGCGAAACAGCTTTTAAAATTGAGTGAACTTTGGTACTTTTCAATTCAACGATGAGATTAACTCTACAAAATCTAAACCAGAATTCGTCGATTACCCATCACCCACCAGTAGCAAATCGGGTCCATTTAATCAATTCCAATGACTGAATTTGCTTTCATATTCTGTAATTGATAAATAAGGTCATTCTTGTTCCACGTGTCGTTCGAGATCTGGGTATAATTGAAAATGTTCACTCCAGCATCGCTTGCTTCTTCTTCTGCTGTGGAGGCAGCTAGCTCCTGCAGGAGGATAAGCAGGCTTTATGGATTTCCGGGATCGTAGCCGCCATCGCGCGGCTATTGAAGGCCGTGACAAAACAGATTGAGATCCATTTCCGCTTCCACCGACGCATCCCGTAGACCTCTCGTACTTTGTATTCGTCGTCCGACTTGACCGTGCTGATCAGCGGTTTTAGTTGTCCACAGGCCCGGCAGTGCCAACCTGTACAGAGTGACGACTACCGACCGAGATTCATGAGCTTTGTCGCTTGGCTAAGAACGCGGTCGAATCACGTCAACCGACGGCGATGTAGACAGATTCTCCGCGTCTGAACATCTTCGTCTGATGTTTTGTTTGAGAGCTTATCGCGTTAGTCTGCTTTCAGGATTCGCCTCAGACACCAGTGCACAAATATCGTAGGTTAGGATAGGGGGGGGGATAGCGGCGCGATTGACACGAGAAATAGTCAGAAAGCCTTTCTCAATACGCTATCGTATAACCCAGGTATTTGAGGACTGGTGCATAGTCGACCGGAGAATTGTTTGGGTATATTGGTTGGAAATTGTCGGGGTAACTTGTTCGCCATTCGAATCCGTTAGACTTTGTTGCAGTACACAGTCAACTACGTAGTTGAACAGCGCTGGTTATAGATGACAGCCTTGTCGAGAGATTGTGTTCAGGAAGAACTCTGCGGATTCTTCTCCGTAGACAGGATATTTCGCTAAAGTGAATGGGTAGTATGACTTTAGTAGGTTCACACGTTTTCTGGGAATGCCGTCCGCTTGTATAACTGACTCGAACGAATCCCTGTTTACCGAGGCAAATCCCGCCCGGATCTTGATGAAACCTGTGGTGGTGTTTCAGTATTGCGCCCAGTCGGCCGGGTTGTCCATCGCTTTTTCTCCAAGAGATTTACTTCGCAGCGAAAATGAGGGAGGGGTGGGGGTATTTGCAATTTAACATTTTTATTGTATTCATGGTTTACTTTCACCAAATCTTTATTGAGAGACAGAGTCTTCCTGTTTTGACTCTTCTTGACTTCTTGAAAAAGAAGGGAACAGAAGGTATACACGGATGAAGGATTTTATTGTTTTCTCCATCCGCTCGCACCAGTTATTTTTTTGCATTTGGATGCTGACATTCTTTTGTCCTGGAAACCTAAATACAACATTCCCTTACATCGTTGCCTGTAATTTGTTAATAAGACTCGCTGGGAATTTACAAAAAGTACGGGTTTTTTGAAAGATTGCTTCAAATATATTGCATGTAATGATTTGAACCAAAATGAATTTCAATGGCTAAATTGGGTTTCTTCTTCTGCAGGAAATTGACACTGATAATTTACACCGCCCGTCACCCCCAATGTCGTGAACCCCAACACCTCCCCTCCTTCCTATTGCTCCAGTAAAGTAGGTAAACATTTTCCTCACGTGCCAATCGAGGTCACCGCCCCTTAGAAGAGGTCAAACAGGTTGGAACATCGTCTCCTCGATGTAAAGCGGGAAAAGGTGGCGTGGAAAGAGGATGTGATGATACTTCTATATTCGTTTTGATTAATTGAGCCAAGGACTGAGTCATACATTTTTAAATTATAAAAACGTAAAAATAACAATAAATAAGTTACCCTTGTAACTGAAAGGATATCTAACTCATGTGGGCCAGCAATGCGGTGCATTCGAAAATTCTCCCAATAATGGTATGTAACGTTGTTATAAAAGTACGAGCATGTATCACGAAACCATTATACGTAAAAGACACCTCTTGTAGAGATGGAATTTTATTTTTATAAGCCAATAAATATCACCGCAATTTCTGCGATTGATTAAACGTCGGGAGCGTTAAGAGGATCTTGTGTGTATGGCAAGAGGAGCCTTCATCAAACTTAACGAACCGAGGATTCGCCTAGAATAACCTTTCGATGTATTGCGAGAAACCGTTGGTTTCTGCCGTTGCTTAGTGAGTATTGGTTGTTTCCCGACACAAAACCTAACGCCCATTTACTTACGCTTGCTTTACAGAATGATGGCACGATTGTAAACAGTAAGCCGTTCGCTTACTCGGTCGATTAAAATCCTTTATTTCGTTTGTCTGTGTGCCCGAGTGCTGAATGTCACTCTTTACGGAATGTTCTCCGAATGTTCCACGAAGTGTTCAATTAAACGCTTGAATGTATTTGGTAAAATTGAATAGATATACACATAACCCCCCTATCCCAAAATATAATTTCCCGAACGCAGTTTTCATAAAAAAATACGAGCATAACTCCAGCGGACATAAATAATGGAAGACTTCGTGCTAATAACATGGCGATAAAATATTATAGACGGCATGAGTGTGGTGATAAAGTTCTCGTTTTTGACAGTTTGGTCATGAATGCAACTGTGTTAAGAATTGACAGAAAGATAAAGTCTGTTCTTATTTAAGACTGTTGATTTCATTTGAATCATTTATCTACTATCTATGTTTACGTCGATATCGACGCCGCCACTAGTTCGATCTAGTCTATAATTTTCCATCACCCCAGCGGTTTCCTTGGATAAGAAGAATAACCAGCAACCAAGAAAAATGCACAAAGTTTAATATCGTCAGTGCACACACTACCCTGCGCCACTACGCATGAATTCCCACAATAACAATTACGCACCATTCAACCGCTGAGCAACCCGCTGCTTAAGCACGTCCACGAAAACCCCGAACTCCGCACGCATTCTACGAATTCGCGTTCGAAAAAGTTCGACCACGCGAGCGAGAATGGGGGTTATGACGTGGAGGGATACCGGGAGGTTCATTGACGTCACCTGCGAGTATTCGCTGCACAGTCACAGCAAAACCTCGCCGTGATCCATCTAATTGCACGAAATTCAAAGTAGATGAAGGCTTTGAATAACGTTTCGTTTAGTGTTCTTGGAATACCTATTTCGCTAAAATTTTCGGGATTTAGGCACAAGCCAACTAAGTCACAGCAACGCGTGGCCGAGTCCAGCGAGTAGTTTATAGTTCTTTAGTTTTGCATTTAATCATGCCTGGTTGCCGGCCTTAAGCTGACTTTATCACGCGTTTTTCTGACCCAAATTTCCCCGGTAGGAAAAATATTTTCATGGTCTCTCATTCGTTTTACACAGTGAATACATCGAGTTGCTGAAAGAATAACCCAAAAGTTCATAAAATTGGCAGGTTAAATTTATGGTTGAGTAACCGAACAATGCATAAAAAAATTCCCTTGAGACACAATTGACGTCCCTGTATGATAAGTACAAATTAATTAGTTGAGATTCTCTGAAAAAAACAACGCCCAGATGACGAGCAGTTCGAAAGTAGACAAGTTGCATGTCGTTGACAAACTTTGTAATAACTCTACTTATGAAATTACAGTAGCGCGACACGAGAGGAGGCGGTTCCGATAGAGGCTTGTGAAAATAGTCACTGCTCACGAGCCGATAACTTGTGGTAGTGACTCCACCTTGGAAATCCAAAGTGCCGCGAGTTTGCAGTTTGTAACCGCCGATTTCGTCGAGAAAAACTTTCGTTTCCTTGCTCACATGTATCCTAAATGCTGATTGTGGAATTCGAAATAATCATATATTTCGAACGAACCTGCACCCGATGCCTTCATGTGCCCTGCCTGACTCACGGTGTTACCGACAAGGTAGAAGTTCGAGTGTTTCTCCATCATCTTGAACATATGTTCCAAAATATTGGTTTTCCTAACGAATGGGTAGATTGCGAGCGGTTTGGTATATTAGACAAAAAGACGGGTCAACTATCCAAATACCTTCCCCGAGACAGCCAATAGACCTCTTTTATGTCTTTGTGTCATTTACTTCTGTCAGCGCTGTTAGAATATTTAACTGATCGTAGAATATATGCTGCACACTGAAATCATAATTTGCTTTACCCAAACTCACATGTGGACGAAAGGGCGGCGCCTCGACGTTTCTCACTCTCTCGAGGATTTCGTCGGCCGAAGTATCGGGCAAACCGAACGGTTTAGTCAAGAAGAGGACTTCGTGCATGATTATGGCGGAGGCGTAAACGTCGCCAGGCTGTGTTCCTTGCACTTCCAGAGAGTAATTTCTCAGGAGTACTGGGGTGGTCCAAAATAAACCTTCAATGCTCGACACCAGGATGGGGTGCAACTGATGAAAAGTCGGCATCTTGTCGGAAATTAAATAAATTCGAATTGCAATTCATAAAACGAATTATATTATGTTCGGTCCGCCGACGTTTATATCACGGCATGTGAATATTATTTGGTTGAACAGCCTGCAAAGATAATTCATTGGACTGCAACGCTCGCAAGTGGTTCGATTGCTTCCGTTGGATTGTTAGACCTTCGCTGTGGGGTTTTCCGTGGAACATGGATCCCCGTTCCAGGCAGCTTTAATGAGAAGACGCAATTAATTGAGGGAATGGGGATACCGAGATTAACAGATTCATGGTAACGTCAATAAATACATGTAGATGTTATATTGAATCGTTCGACTGTGGATGAAGACAACTGTTTCCTGGTGTGATCCAGTGGGAGGCAACCCATATCGTGATAGAGAGTGTGTTGCTTCACTGTAGATGAACCGGATAACATTCTTCGCCAACATAGAAGACAGGCACTCTGCGCAATGGTGGTTGACGAAAGATAGCATCCTATTTAAGTGTGGTTTACATTATGTGTCCTTGAAATCAAGCGCGATGTCCTGGTAAAACACCGGGGCGCTACAGGACCAGCTTACTCTGAATTCTACTGCGAAACTCCATCCTCTTCGTCAGTAATCCCATACTCAAGGTTGCCCTTGAAGAACACAAGCCTACGGGTAGTTAATCGTTTTGTTTTATTATCCATTTACCGTATTGTTGGTACGCAGATTCGCCTGGAACCAATTATCCACATAAAAGTACACGGAATATTTAATTTTGACAACTGACAACAAAATTGATTGATTTCGAATGCGAAAATTATAAAACAATCGAAATATGCGAAATCACTAAATAAGGACTTTTCATGACCAAATCCGTTTACTTTTTTGAACGTTTAAATCGACTATTCTCAAGTCTCACAAATTCTTGAGGCAGCTTGAAGATATGGTCGGTTTATTTGAATGCGTGAATAAATGTCGAATGCTTTAGGACATGGGTTTACTACACCGCATATATTTTAGAAAAACCGCTTTTAATGCCGACAATTATTTTTATCATTGCTTTTCATGCGTACATAGTTGTGATAGTTCGGTAATTATTTTCGAAATAGCTATCGTCGTTTCTAGAATGTCACTATGGATTTTAATAGTGTCATTGGAACATTTATAAAGAAACTATTTGCTGCGCAATCGTTGTGATAGATGGGGCATTTCAATTGTTGCCATTACGCGATGGATAAATTTGCCTTTCGTGTAAATTTACTTCCTTGTGATTTCGTGTTAAGCTGTTTTAAATCCCTTTCGTTGTGCCCAAATCTGTCATATCACAAAATATATCATATTTGAAAAAGCAGAAAACAGCAGGACAAATCAAGGAAAAAATGTTTTGGAGATGCTTATCTCAATGTATAATCACCAGAATTTCGGCATTTTAACTCTGAACGTTTTGGTCCTCGTTACCTTAATAATGCGAATGCCATTAAACATGCACTAATGTGACAACAAGACGTCTGATTTCGGATTTCTATTTCAGGCGGAAGTAGAGAACGGACCCTATTATGACATCTTTACGGAGCGCGTTAGTAAAGCAGTGCACGCGTTCAATATTGGAAGCTCCAACATCTACATGGAATGGCCGTCCATATTTAAAGACGCTATGACCGACTTCGAACGAGTCATTTGTTTGGTAAAGGTATTACACAACGTAAACCTGGGTAATAATCGCTCTTGTTTCCTTGTTAATAAGGAACATATCGGGTAAATTTACTTTGGTCTAACTTTAGAATTAGGCGACGAGGATTCTTCGGTTTCCAGCCTTCCAGCACAATTTTTTCTTCACCTTCTGAATTTAAAAATGTCGATATGAAGTCTGATCTCATTGCATCACAGCTGAGACAACGTGGCAATTTATTACTAAAACAGGGACAAATAGAACGCGCAAAAACAGTTTACACGATGGCTCTTTTTAGCGCGATGTCAGATCGCGAAAAAAGTATGTGTTATGGAAATCGGTCGCACATTCTGTTTCTTAAGAAACAGTACACTTCTGCCATCGAAGACATTGAGATGGCGCTAATGGTATGTCTATATTATCTTAATGATTGTATTGGCTTGTCAAGCTGGAATATCAAAAATCGAAGTCACCAAAGTTACACTTTCGTCTGGCAGAATGTTTTCGCTTCAGGCATCAGTTTGATAAAGCTACCCGAAGCTACAACGAGGCGCTTCGAGTAGCAAAATGTGTTTCACTTGATGACGTTCAGATGCAAAAGAAGTGTGAAGATGCATTACACAAGTGCAACACTAAAATGACTCCCACAATTCCACTGGAAGACCGCTTTGTTCCCGGCGAAGCGAATCCACCCAAAGCTGCTAAAAAGCCAGCTCCAGTCGGCTCACCACCTGTTATCTCCGCCGCTCGCATTCACGATCCTGAGAAAGTTAAGGCCGAGTTTATCGGAGCCGGGAAGGGATGGGGCCTCGTTGCCACTTCGGACATAAAAACGGGTGAGTCCCAGAAACACTGTAACCAGGAGAGAGGTTTAGTGATTGAAATCACCTGTTTTCAATTATAAGGCGAATCGTTACTCTGTGAATATCCGTACTCAATTCGTTTGGAGGTGGGCAGCCAACTGACACATTGTGCACATTGTTTGAAACCCAGCTCCGTATTGAAGCCGTGCCCCGGTTGCCGCCAGGTACGAAATCTATCGATATATTATAAAATAGTGTAATACGAATAAGAACTGCAATCCTTCTGATTTACTAGCTAACGTTTTCGTTTAATTGAAGGTGGGTTTCTGCAGCAAAGTGTGCGAAAAAGGAGCCTTTTTGCCAATGAAGTCAAAAGGAATTTATTCCGATATATACTCGTATATGACTGCCTTGCTGTGCATAGGTTCCACCAAATGACCCGAATTTGACGAAGGACTCCGTGAAGATGGGCCATCCCGCATTCATTGGAGAGGCCTTCTACGAGACACCCCCACGGGTCTTTGACTGGAACAACTACTCCTCGATCTGCTGGATGCAACCACCGAATAACACAGACATTGTTGTCCTCTGGAGTGTAACCGTAGCCTCAGTTTACCTCGCCTTTCTTCTCTACGTATGTTCATTTTAAACCTGTCCATGAGTTCTAAAAAGACATATGTTTTATCCCAAACAGCATTGCAATATGATGGTTGGGGGGCTTATGTTTGACAATGCAAATAGAACACTGTCGTTTTGTCGCAGCCGATACTCGTTTTTAGTTGACTTTGAAATTAAGGAAATGTGTTTGAGAATGTAATTTGTCTATATAGTGCACACTATGATTAAAGCGAGCAATCCTGCGAACTTATAGCGTGAAGCGAACTTACTACAAAACCATGGGACTCTAGGATAACGCATAAGGCTTCGAGTCTATTTTGTAAATCACGACGCTTTTTCAATCTAACAGGTTGGCGGTTACCCCATGGATTGGAGCTGGAAGAGTCTTCTGAAGGCCCCGGGACCAAAGATGCCCCAACTCGACGCTCCTCCGGCAAGCTGGGTTGCTGCTTGCATCTTGCACCACCTACGACAATCTCCGGTCCACTCTGTCGGTTACGGTACCGCAATAATTTGCCAGAATCCCCACTCCCTCGACAAGACCGTTCTGGATAGTGAGCCGTACGGAAAAGCAGTCTATTCGGCTCTAGGCTTACTACAGAATGACTGCTACCCGAATACATTTAACATTTGTCAGTCTAACGGCGCCATCGAACTGATTGCTTGGCGTCCCATACTCGCCGGTGAGACAATAACCACAAGCCCAATAAACAGCTTCCTTCGAATGCCACTGCAGGCAAGACAGATGACTCTGCAACGCATCTTTAACCGAAAATGCGAATGCCGCGCCTGCCTCGAGAATTGGCCTACACTTGATCAGGCAATGACCCAAGGAAAAATACCCGAGTTTTGTATTTGCAGTCGATGTTCCAAGGAGATTGTCACATCGGTGTCCTCTAGATGTCGTTCACCTCGTCTGTGCCAGTGTTCACCCAGCGATGTGCAGGCTCCAAGACTGAAGCAAATGCACCACATTGTGGGGACCTTCGTCAGCTTCGATGCCACAGGTGGAGGCGCTTTCAAGATCGACGGATCCGGCAAATACACAGAAAGCTATCCGAATGCACTGCGAACTTCTGGAAACAATGGACAAGATTCTGCCGCGCACCTGCTGGATCCATATGGCCACGTATCAGAGAGTTGGTGACGTGTTTGCCCGTGGCCGCGGTTGCCAAATGATTCAGATGAGCAGTCATCTCTAATGACCTTCCAATCTTCTGTCGACTCCATAGAATAGGTTTTTCAACCTCTGTCAACATTTTGTATTTTTCACATAATAATCATCCTATTAATAATGGCAACATTATCGGCATTATTCCTCTCTCGTTTAACCAAATATTTTGAATAATTTACTAATCCACTCGAAGATCAAGGCCCCAATCATCCAATAGTCGCAGACTAGACAGGGCTCTCACCGCGACAATATCAACTGTGTCGAAGGTGTATGGATGACAAATCTTGTTGTTCTGGTTGTGATGATTTATTGGAGTGTAAAGATCAAAGGTCTAGCCGCCATTCGAGTAGAGTGTACTTGCAAATTACAGGGATATCACCCAGACGACAATTAAACCCAGCCTGCCAAAAATTACTGCATGTTTTCTTGCCTTATTGGTTCAATAAAAACGATAAAATTCGATGCATCTTGGATACAGCAGCAGGACAAGCAATGACGTCTCCGTCGTAATTAAAATTCGCTATATTTCTGGACAAGTAAATCCCTTATATTGATCCTTAAATCGCTGATTTTGAGTCAGTTATTTGAAGTGGTAGGGCTTCTAGTATATTCTCATTGGCTTGAAGCCAAGAAATCACCGCCGTCAGTTATGTAACGTGTTAACGTTCGGTTGCTGTATGCCTCAGAGTCTGATTAAATGTACCCCTCAAATAGTCTCCGGTGTTGTGGTTTTCGTTGTTGTCTTTATTGTGTGGTATTTTTGTTTTCCCACTTAAGCAGAACCACTAGGTAGGAGAGTTCACGCGAAATTCTGTCCGACTCCCACCACTACTCCTAAGGCTAAATCAGCATCACGACGCTCAATCCGTAAAATGAAAGACAGACTACGTGTGCAATAACGAATTCGAATTCACCAAATCATCCCCCGTCCAACATTCCGGCTCCATGGTCTTTGTAATGTGGTAGTCGCCCCCTAATCAAAGAGGAGCAGGACAGCGCACACTTGTACCACAAACAAGTCGGCATTGCGATCTCCTTGCCAACCGCTATATCGGCGCCCTTATCTCGCCTCCCTACGACGAGTCGCGCCTTTGTCCTTCACACAGGCCTAACATTCTGTCAACCGATCCCGAATCTTAGATTTATTCTAGAATTTCAACCACGGGTTCCCGTTGACATCTGTTGTGGCAAGTTCACTTTACCTATCGTGTGCGTTGACTTCCAACTCGGTGTCCAGTTCCACATGGATATTCGTGGTGGACGTCTACAATACGCTGGCACTAATACAGATATTTCTGTAGTAATGGTACACCTTTTCCGGCACTAAATTGCAATTTGAGAAGGTGAATCTCTTCGAAACTCTTTGTCACCGAAGTTACAAATGTTTGAAATCTGGCACAAATCTATCGGAGACAGGGCCAAAGTAAAAATGGCTGCGTTGTGAGTATATTTCGCAAAAACGACAGACATTAATCAGAATGTACTCCCTCACAAGAATAGGCTCGGCAATCGATCATCCTCATGGGATTAACGATTTTATGCAGACAACGGTTGTCCACCCCCTGTCTGCACCGAATCGACGGAATTCATGCACTAACTCCAAACATACCAATGCCATCAAAAACCTAGACAAATGGACAAATCAATTTAAAATTGAACTGATAGTGACTTGGCGTGGACCTGAACATAAAACGATTTTAAAATAATAATAAATAAAAATTCGAATCTTCTGTGGGATAAATATGGAACAAATAGTAAAGCATTCGTTACCTACATCATTTTGTCTTTCCATAAAAAATAGTTTTCGGTTTTAGAAAGATGCCGTGGTAGAAATAGATGAGGAATATTGCGCGGTTGTCATGATCTGACGGTCACTTGGATCCATGTATTGTTCAAATAAATGTGGCCGAACACAAGATAAAGCAAACAAAAAATTTATATAAACCTAAAAAACTCAAAACATAAACGCAGAATGACAGCCAGCAAAGTGACCTAACTGGGCACCTGACTCTAGTTCTTCTCTGGCGATTAAATATTAAAGACTGCATGCTTGTTGTTTCAAGTTTGTTTATTAAAGGAACTGCGCGTTTAGGATTGCGGTGGTTGCGGTTTCAGAGATTTCCTTGTATTTTTGATTTTTTCGTTTTTATTCCTACGCCTGGAGTTGTGGCATTTTCGTGATAAGCCGATTTGCTCTGTAACATGAGACTGACCAACCTTCAAAAGATAGAAAAACCTGTTTCCAATTTGACAAAAGAAAAGTTACTTACCCATGAGAATCTCCGCTTTAAAACAAACATTTTTACAATCAAAAGTCTTGCATGAGAGTCCCTTTTTTTATAAAATACACAATGGCGACATGACATGCGGGATCAATAAATAATCGAATAACTTAAACACAAGAAAACTTTGCTCCAGGTGAAATTACAGCCCTCGTGGACAAGCGAACCTGTAACAGATACACAACGTGACATCTCCACTCCCTTCAAGTTCGAGTTTCGTTTTCAAATGAAACACTCGTTTTTAATTGAAAAGCATCATCTCTTCATTGATTGGGGTTATTGTAGAGGGTCTACAAATTATGACTGAAAACTGATGTATTACAAATGAGCCCCGCGTGCATGCTTACAGATTTCGATTCTTTTTGCGATGACCGATCGACATCATTGGGGCTCTGTCGTAGCAATTTCCCGCCGAATGTCGTAGTTCGAGGTGGAGTCACTCCAAAAGTGTTTTTGCAAATAACCCGAAATTATTTGGGCCTCGGAAGAAAATATTCGGTGCGGAATTACGAAGCGAATGGCTCACTTATACCGAACTATCGTCGATTCTTATTTCGGACTGTTGATTCTATTTGAATCATTTATCTACCATCTATTTATACGTCTATATAAACGCAACCGCTCTTTCGATCGGGTCCAGAATTGCCCATCACCCTAGCGGTCGCCTTGAATAGAACGAATAACCAGCGACCAGGAAAAATGCCCAAAGTTGCATTTCGTAAGCGTACAAACTACCCCGCGCCACTACTCTTGAATTCCCCACCAAGAAAATTGCGCGCCCTTCAACCGCTGGGCCACAAGTTTCTTCAGCACGTCCATGAAAACTCCTGCTACCAAGTCGCGTTGGCAAAAGCGTGGAGGGATACCGGGAGCTTCATTGACGTCACCTGGCCGGGATCAGCCATGGCAATCAATATAATTGCACGTTATTCTAAGTAGATGAAGGGTTTGAATCACGTTTGGTTTAGTGTTCGTGGATAACTTATTTCGCTTAAATGTTCGGGATTTTTGCACGAACCAAATGAGTCACAGCAACGCGTGGCCGACTCCAGCGAGTAGTTTATAGTTCTTTAGTATAGCGTTTAATCGTGCATGGCCGCCAGCCTAAAGCTGACCCTATCACCGGTTTTCTGACCCAAATTTCCCCTTTAGGACAAATTGTGTAGTAGGTTATCACCTTTTGTATTTGCATGTTTTCGAAACACTTCCGATAAGTAACGTTTCGAGCAACTGAAATAAGAACAATACTGAACGCCTGTGTTCTGAGATTAAACACATTGATCATGCAATTTTTCACAGGGTGATTTTTGCATCACAACTATCTGTTCATGGTCTCTCATTCGTTTTACACAGTGAATACATCGAGTTGCTGAAATAATTAACCTAAAGTTTAAAGGAATGGTGATTAAAAGGTATGATCAAGTAACCGGAACTTCGATAAAAAACTCCGCTCTAACACAATTAAACCTCCCTGTATGGTACACAAAATCTTAGAAAAGGAACGAAATATTCGAAACAAATTCGAAAGTAGACATGTTGCATGTCGTTGACAAACTTTCTAATGACGTTACTTATTAAATTACAGTAGTGCGTACGACATGAGAGGAGGCGGTTCCTGTAGTTGCTTGTAAAAAGTTGTCGCTGCTGACGAGCCAATAACTTGTGGTAGTGACTCAACCTTGGAATTTCAAAGTGCCGCGAGTTTGCAGGTTGTAACCGCCGATTTCGTCGAGAACAACTTTCGTTTCCTTGCTCACATGTATCCTAAATGCTGTTTGTGGAATTCGAAATAATCATATATCTCCAACGAACCTCCACCCGACGCCTTCATGTGCCCTGCCTGACTCACGGTGTTGCCGACAAGGTAGAAGCGAGGCATAGTAAGACACACCACTCCTATTACGCACGGTCCTGTTTAGAAAAAAGGTTGACGTGCACAGTTGAGGGGCAATCGAATGGGCGCATTCGTTGGTGGAGTGTAACGCAAATATTTAATAGTACGAGCATAAATTGGTTTGTTTCATTCTACCACCGAGCAGCACTTCAATTAGGAGAGGTTACTGAGACAACATGACGTCTGATTGAACTTACGGTGGCAACATGCGGTTGATCAGAGCCTCCTTCCTCTTCTTTTCGTCTTCCAGTTCGACCATCCGCAGTCTCACCATTTCCTCCAGACCGCTCGAGTGTTTCTCCATCATCTTGAACATATTTTCCACAATATTGGATTTCCTAACGAATTGGAAGATTGCGAGCGGTTTGGTATAGTAGACAAAAAGACGGGTCAACTATCCAAATACCTTCCCCGAGACAGCCAATGATCCTCTTTTATTTTTTTGTGTCATTTACTTCTGTCATCGTTAGATAAATGT